>CM061066.1:20421711-20649926 GCA_030762895.1 Sophora flavescens
AAGGTTACCGAAATAGAAAATATCATTCCGGGAAAGACTGTTGATCTTCAACAGATGAAGAAACTAGGAATGTATGTCACTGAAGAGTTGGAGTACTCCAAATGGACTCCTTTCTTCGACATCAAGGAGCTTGTTCACCCTAAGCTCATTCAAACATTCTGGAGAAATGCTGTGGTTGTCACCAACCGACTCAACGGAATCAAAAGCTTAAGTCTGAAATAGGGGATAGAACCCTTCTCTTCCCCATTAGCTCTCTGGAGCTTGTCACAAAATGTTCGAGAATCGGAGCTGGCTTCACAACCAACTGGGAAAATGAAGTGGGAGTTGACAAGGTCAACACTGCCATCTGTGGTGTTCCCAAACCAGTGAACCCTAAACCTGTCAACATGGTGGTCAAGTGCAGATTCCAGCATAAATTGCTGTTGGAGTGCGTGATGCAAAGGAAAGGCTAACGAGACAGTGTGACCAAGATGGACAGATTTGTTCTGTACCACTTGATCCACAAAATCAAGGTTGACATCAACGACCTTATCTACATGTACCTTGAGATTCTGATCAAGAGAACCAACATGCAGACCTATCCTTATGGGATGTTGCCGACAAGGGTATTCAGGAACAAGTTGTTTGTTCCTAGTGATGTTCACTTTGTGAACATGTCACTGCCCATAGACAGGAAGATACTGTCTATGATGGACATCAAGGGAATCCATCTTGCTGATAAGGAGGAAGACAACAAGAAGAAGAAGCAGCAGAAGAAGAAGAAGCCTGCTGTTGAGCAGAAAGAGGAAGAACCAGTGGTTTCCACTGATGAATCAGAAGTCCCCATTTCTGAAAGACTGTTCAAATCGTCTGGAAAGGTGGCCAGACAAGACCAAATTCCAGAGCTTCAACCCTCGGTATCTGAAGATTATGCTGAAACAGTTGAGCCCTTGAGGCTCAAGCCGAGGAGACCCTCTCCCAAGAGGAAGACTAGTGAAGCTGATGAATTAGTGGATGTTCCTGCTCATCCCAGCAAGAAAAGGAAGCTGGTGAAGACCTTTGCCAAGGTCAGACAAGTTGAGTCTAAGCCTATCAAAGAGGAAGCATCTGCTCAGGGGGAGCAGACAGAGCAAGTCCTGGAAGAACCAAATAAGACTTTCATTTTGGGAATTATTCCCAAAAAAAGAAGATCTGGTTACCCAATACCTGAAAAGACTGAAGTACCTGCAGAAGCTAACATTGTAGAAGACCTGTCTGGAGGAGCTCAGACAGTTGTACCCAAGGATGACCAAGTGTCTCCTTCTCACAAGAAGTTGAAGATATCCGAAGAACAGACATCTCCTTCATTCCCTTCCCTTTCTCATCAAGGTATCATCACCCCATCTGTCCCTTCTCCATCTGTCCTTTTTGTTCAACCTCTCTCTGTTGCATCTCCTCTTTCTTCACCTGTCTCCTCCTTTCAAGCTCAAAAATCTTCTTTTACTATTGTACCTGATGACTGTCAGTACACAGTTGTTCACAAGGACTCTGCTCCCAAAGAACAAACTGGCATATCATCGAGACTCTTTGTGTCTGATTTGCAATCTCTTTTATTTGTAAGTATCTCACATGTATCTTTCATCCCTTCTCTTCCACCTCATATTCTTAACCCCTGTTGAGAACTTTTCTTCTACCCACCTATTATTATCTTCATTAGAACATTAGCTGGAACTCACTATCCTACTTCTGTTGTAATGATACCACATAGGTTTAGGTATTTCTTTATGTTAGTCACATGATCTAATTCTTTTTTCTGCCATATTGATTCTTTATTACCTATCCCTCCCTCTGTTTTATCTCAAACACCTCTTGCCCCACCTATTCAAATAACAATCATCAGACTGTCTCTGTCCGAGAAACTTTCCTGTGTGTTTCCTTCACCTGATACTGACCGTGACACCCTAAACTCGGGTCATCACATGGTTACTTATTTGCGGAAATAACACTTAATTTGCTGGTTGCTTTCGGAAAATAATGTTTTCTCAACGTTTATCTCTTCAAAATATGGTGATAATTTTTTTTTTTCTTTTCAACATCGTCATAACAACATTCACATAATCACACTTAGATATATCTATATATATAAATCATCCAACTATATTGCCTCATATATTTTCTCACCTAAATCATAATCAACTTTATTCTCAAAACATAATATTACCTAAGCTGGTCGTAATTAACGGACACTACAACCGATAAAAGCAGCAACAACATGCCTCGAACTAGACAGCCTTCTTCGTCTTGTAGAGATCATACCCCTTGTACAACTCTGATATGTTTGTAAGGGTGAGACGCCAATATATGGATTTAACACGATAACTAAATGCACACAAAAGAAGGCACATACACATATATATGTCTATAACAACATACTCATTCATATTATATCACATCGTTTATCAATGGGTTTCACACCCCAAACATCAACGTTGGAAAACTATGCATGAACACTTCAATACATCATCTAAACATTCATACCTAATCTCATGAGATATCTCCAACCTCGTAAACCTCGTGATGAGTTGATCAAACTCGATTGCCACAGGCATGCCCATCGCACACTGTCCAACATCGTGGCACAGTGATAACCTCATAGATGGGGTCTCATTGTCCAAACCCTGGGCACAATGAAGAACATCTTTGTACGATCTACCCTGACGCCGCAAGGCGATCCCTCGTTTTATCATGGCATGTCTGCCAAATGCATGCAAGAAAAACATTTTGTTCTCAACTCTTTTCTTTGTGCTATATCTTTATTTGTCAAAGCTTTCAAAAGCTTACAACCCATCATCGTTTTAAACATCTAATGCTCTCAAAAGCATCATCGTTTTAAAACATGGAAGCTCTCAAAAGCTTACGACTTAACATCGTTTAAAACATCTTTACATCTTTTATTAACAACACAGGACCTCAAAGTCCGAGTGCTCAATCACGAAGCCCCTAGACCTTGCAATCAGTCTTAGGTTCGTGGTAATAGAAAACAACTTAAAACGTTTCAACTTCTTTAAATAGATACCCATTTTACACACAATGAACCTTAATACCCCGACATCTCGGTTATTAAGTTCCATATCATCGTCTTACATCGTTTTTACATCTTTTTACATCATCTTACATCGTTTTACATCTTTTTACATCGTCTTTACATCGTCTTACATCTTTTTACATCGTTTTACATTGTTTCTGTCTGTGAAAAACAAATCCAAAATAGGATAACGTCGTAAGAACACTAGTACCCCGACATCTCGGTTACTAAGTTCTATATTATCCTTTACGTCATTAAGTAAAACTCATTTATAGCAAATCCTTTCTACTTGAAATTCGTTGGTAAAACGTCAAATTATAGAAAATCCACTTTTCCTTTGGAAACTCATTTTTCCAAAATAACGTCAAATCATCAACAACATCTTTTGATTGAAACTTCAACTCAAAAATTAAATCATTTCAGACTAGATCTCTTCTTAAATTAAGTACTGCTGTTTTTAAACTTTCCTCGTAAATAATTTCGAAACTTGCCGTCGTTTAGCATTTTCAAAGAAAACGTCTTTAAGTCAAACTTTCACATTTCTTCTAAAATAATTTTCTTATATAATAAATAAGGTATTTTCAAATATTAATTTCACAAAATCACTTTTTATAATATTTCGGAATTTCTTGTGTAAAAATTAGCAGTACTAAAAAAATTTCACGGTTACGCTCTCACCGTGACTCATAAACTTCTTTTACACTAATAAATAATTAAAATAATAATATTTCTCAAAACTCATTATTTTTCTAAAATCATATTTTCCTCCACTATTATATTCCAACATTCCCCATAAAACGTTGAATATAACTTTCACATCTTATTAAATCTTTTATCTCATTAATCGGTTGTGCACTGACCACTGTCGGGCCTCTCAAACAACATTTAACAACATCATCATAATTATATCCCCAGGCAGATCATGCATCATAGCAGCATAATAAACTACTGCAGATAATTAAAAGCAGATAAATCACCGATACACGGATAAACAACGCATCATAAACAACATAAACAATTAATCACAAACCACATATAAATCATATAAGTCACACTAAAAGCAAATAGTTATTGAGAAAATCCCTCAGGTAAGCTCCCCTTACCTCTTGAAGACTCAAACTAACGTTTTCAAACAACCTCCCGATTTAATCCGTTTTCCTCCGTCGGCTTTAGGTCAAACCAACCCGATTGATTCCTTCAAACAAATTGCAACCAAAATAAATCAAATCAAACAACAACATACTTAGCTCATGAGGGTTAGGTTTCGGCCAAGGACTGACTTTTAGGGTTCAAAATCCTTAAAATTCCTAATCATGGTTAAGTCATAGATTAATGGTCCTAATATACTTAAGGAAATGGATTAGGGCTAAACAACAAAGTTAAGAATCAAAACCATCCTAACCCTCTAAATGGTAGATTCGGCCAACACAAGAACATAGGGTTAGGGTTTTTAGTTTGATAAACCAACTTGGATTTATTAAGCATACATACTAATAGCTTGATTACTAAGGTCATTAATGAAAACTTTGAACAAAACTCATCAAATCTCATCCACCTAGGGTTTCGGCCTTGATGAAATCAATAGGTGAGAGTTTGATTTTTGATTTTCTATATACTTGGATACAAGAACTATCAAGGTATTTGAAGATTGAATCATGAATCAAGACATGAAAATGAAACAAAACCTATGAACACAACATTGACCTAGGTTCGGCCAAGTCCAGAAATTAGGGAAAGAAATTTCTCATGATCTTATGCTTCTAGATGATTAAAATAGATATGATTATAATATCATAGCAATTGTTTTCATGTCAAATGGATTTTTTTAGAATTAGTTATGAATTTTTGAAGTTAGTTCCATGAACTTTAAGTAAATGAAGAACATGTTGATCTAAGTCATGGATCTACAAAAGTTGTGAAGAGAAATGATTTAAATGACAAGAGAAGAAGTTGTTACCTCTTGATGATTCAAGGATAGCAATATTTGGATGATGTTATTCACAAATTTCTCATGGTGTTCTTGAGAAACTTAGAGAAGAAGATGAACATGATGAGGGTTTAGAACAGTTTTAGTAATTTGGGTAGATCTCTCAACATACTTGTCCGTTTTGGATGATGTTTATGTCGTTGGAAATAAGAGATAAAGATGAACAACTTTCATGTTGAAAGTTTTCCGAGATTCAGAGCAGAAATTGGTCAGAATTTCGTGGCAGTTTCGGGTGATTGATGAGAGAATGACTTTGCCTTATAACTCATCCACTTAACATAAATGTCATTTATGGCTTAGGAAAAGTGATGTCCAAGTGCTTGGAATGGAGGAAGGAGCCGTGTAGTTTGGGTTGGATTTGGTCAAAGTTCTCAATGGCATTGGCTTGTAATTGTCATAAAAAGACAAGGGTAAAATGGTCATTTCATAGCAAAAATTCCCTTTGCCATAAATGCGCCATTATGGCCATTATGACACGGATAAGCTTGTCATAAATGCTCGTCAAGTCGGTCAAATCCATCATCTCAGCTCCGTTGGCGACTCCGGGTTTCATCTGGCGCAAGCTTTTCCTAGAGATAATCTTGACGTATACGCCCGCAACAAATATAATATTTTAATTTTTTTATCAAAATTTTCAAAACTTCCAGTATCGTAGTAAATACGATAAAAAAAATTTTCATCTCGTTCATGAATTAAAATTAGGTCTTCTGAGCAAGAACTTTATTGTCGGTGAAAATGCGTAAAAACGACACCAGGCCGTCTGAATTTTCAACCAAAAACTTCCCCGTAACCTTATGAAAATAAGTATAACAAGGAAATGACCTTGGTTTGTCCAAAATCATTTTCTAAGTCTCGGATAAAAATATATATATGTTTATATATTTATTACCGATATTACGAAGCAGCGAAAATCGGGGTGTTACACTGACTGTGTCAGAATCAGTCTTATCTTCAAATTCGTTTTTCTTCCTTTCTATGCCCTTCAAACTCTCCACGAACTTTTCTTCCCTTCCATCACATATCCCCTATCTCTACCTAAGGCACCCCCAGTTTTAGCCTTACCCTGGCACTCTTCTCTGACTGTCTCTTCTCAAACAGTGGCCTTACAAGACTTTCATCTACTTCAAGGACAAGTAGAAGACTTAAGAAGACAGTTAGATGAAGAAAGGCGAGCTAAGCTGATCTTAGAGCAAAGGGTTGCTGCTTTATTTTTGTTAATTAGTCAATCTAGGTGGTTTTTGGTGGTCTTTGTATATAGACTACCTTGTACTTGTAAACGTTCATGATGAATAAAATAAATTTCTCCTCTATTTCTTTATTGCTTTCATAGTTTATTCCTTTTTGATGTTGACAAAAAAGGGGGAATGAATAGGAGAAATGTGTTATAGGAGAACGGGAGAATGAATATGATATGATCTTAATAAGAAAATAATACATGGACATAAGTATGTTCTGATAGTTGCTATAATTGCTCAGATAAATCTTAAGTAAGATTGCTCTAATAATAATTTCAAAGTAAAACAAGCCAAACTTATGTGTGACCAAGTTAACCGGATTATATGATTAATCTTAATGTCTGATCAAGCATCTGCATGACCTATCCGCTTAATAAAATTTCAACCTATCTATGCAATTTTATATGTTGATATTTTCTGAGGTTCATTAAATCATCTCAATGTTTGTCATCATCAAAAAGGGGGAGATTGTTAAGTCTCTAAAATGTCTGATGTGCATTTCCCTAAGTTTTGATGAGAACTAAACACTGGTTAATGATTTAATTAACCTTCATATTGGTTGCTAACCTGTCTATTTAGTGTGCAGATTAAAACTGTAAGAATCATCCGTCTTCTTATAAGTGACTACCTGTCTGGATAAGCGAAAGTCAACATGTCTCCTGACTAGGATTATTGACTTCTTTCAAGATACATCTTCAACCCATCTCTCCATGAGTTCCCACACTTGTCTGAGGTTACTCGTTGAAGAATCAATGACCAAACAAGCTTTCGTTGGCTGTCCCATCAGAAAGAGACTTGAAGCCTTCTCTCCTACTCAGTCTCACACTTATCAAGAAAAGTCAAGTTACTCTCTCAAGCAACCTCAGTTATCAGAACCAAATACCAGTTAAAGAATGCTTCCAACATGCTTTATTCCCTAGTACCTCTGTTCATTACACGAAAAGGGAATTGTACTCAATAAAGTACAAAATCTCTCTACACAACTCTGATATGGCTGTATCACGATGCATAAAGCCATGATCCTTTATGTTAGAATACAACCAATGTTCCTATTGCATTAATGGCTGCCCAGAACGACTCTATTGCATTTAATGAAGCTCTGCTTGAAGCCAACATCTGAGAGAATGTCTCTAACGGATCTTAAATGCTTGAAGACTATAACTACATAAGTCATTGAAGATGAAGATACAGAGAATACATACAGCATTAAAGAGCCATTACTCTGTGCATTAATATCTTCATTCTTTCATTATGTATTCTTTAATCATTTGAAGTTATTACGTAGACTTTCCTAAACCTTACATTTAAACCACTCTCTGAGTGTTAGTGAAAGATCTGTCTGTCTGAAGTTGTATTTATTACAAACCAAATCTCTCAAACAAACCCGAGTGAGCCTGAAGAGGCTAAGTGTGCAAAGAATACTTGTCTTGGAGCCTGAAGAGGCTACGTGTGCAAAGAATACTTGTCTTGGAGACTGAAGAGGCTAGGTGTGCAAATAATACTTGTCTTGGAGCCTGAAGAGGTTAGGTGTGCAAACAATACTTGGAGTCTGTAACCTGATCAGCTATAGTGGATAAAACTTGGTGCTGCCAAGGACAGGACGTAGTTCTTTGCTTTGAAAAGTGAACCTGGATAAAAAGTTGTGTCAATCTCTCTTTCCATATAAACTCTTTAGTTGCTTTAGTTTTCTTATTCGTTTATCAAGTGGTGTGTTTGCCTAAGTCACTGTTAAAATTTCATCAGACAGGTCACCTGTCTGTCCTGTATCTTTCCACTTGTCTGAACCAAGCTTCTGTATGCAAAAAGATTTCAACTTTGTTTAAATTCTGATAAACACAATTCAACCCCCCTTCTCGTGTTTATAGTTGTCTATTTCATAATCTTTTATGTTATGGAATGGTAACTTCATGATATTATGAGTAAATGTATATACTGATTTTTTTATGGTTTTGGAATGATCCTATGAGTTCTTTCTAAATTTTCTTATTGTCTTCAATTCTCGTTGAGTCCCGAGGTGTGAGAGGACTTGATTTTGCCATATTGTGATGGCTGTATAAGGGAATGAAAGAGCACTTGATTCGCCATTCCATGATGGTTGTATGAGAAAAATCTATATAGTAATAAGATTGAAGAGTTGCTTTTACTGTACATCTGACTTGGCATGGCCTCCACCAATTAGGGAGTTTTAATTATTTTATTTTTCTCTTATCTTTCTTTTGTTTAATTTGTTATTTACCAATTTCAGTCTCTCTCACTCCACTCTCTAGTCACACACAACCTAGGGATAGCGGCTTTCTCTCACGCAAACAAGGACGAAGGTCGATGATGGCGGCGACGAAGAGGACGACGAGGAGTAAGGCGACGGTGGTGGGTTTCTAAATTGTAGCAAGGATGGCGACCATCAAGCACTGAGGAGAACCCATGACGAGCTTGAACGGTGACGGCGGAGAGGACAACAAGGAGTAAGGCGATGCCGTGGGTTTCTGAACGAAAGCTACGACGACGACCACCAAGCACTGAAGAGAACCAACGACGACCTGGAACAATGGCGGCGGAGAGGACAAGGCAGTGGCGGTGGGTTTCTAAACGGCATCAACGATGACGACCACCCAAGCAGTGAGGAGTACCAATGACGAGCTCAAACGGCAGCGGCGGAGAGGACGACACATCTTTCTCCTAGGTTCCTCTCAATTGGATGAAGGTTTGCTCTCTCTTTAAGAATCAATCTTTCTTCTTACTGTGAAATAGCTATATGTTTGTGCCATTGTATGATTTGTCAATTCTCCTGTGTATTAAATTGGAACTGAATTCATGCAATTTATGGGTGTCTTTCCCTCTAGAGATTTCTTTTAAGTTAGAGTTATGTTTATGGTATGCCTCTGTAGATTTACTCGTCGACATGTATGGAAGCTTTGGGATGACTTCTGATACTTATAAATATTTTAAAAATGAAATTTGCAGAATTACCATGATGAATAGTTTAATTCTCAGTTGAAATGATTTGAAAGCTTTAGAGTTGTTTTGTGGTACGAGGGCCATTGGTATTGCACAAAGCAATTATACGATCAGTTATGTTCTGTGGGTTTGTGGGAACTTTTTATGCTTAAAGAAGGAAGATCTTTTCATTCTTTCACTAATTAAAACCCTTTCAAAAATGACTCTAGGTTGGGCTTAGAAATTGTTCTTGAGATGTATATTAGTATTAGATGTGGAGTTATTGATGATGCAAAATTGGTTTGATGTGGTCCATTATTGATCTGCATATGAGGGGAGAGAGACAGAGACCGAGACAGAGACTGATTGCAGGCACTGATAGCTGAAACTTTAATAAGAAAGGTTGGTTTTTTACCTTTATATTTTCATTGGCAGCAAGGGGTTCAACATCTCAGGCTATGACTGCTACTTTTATAAGTTCTTGATATATGTTGGGAACAATCTGTTTTACAACTACAATATGCTTTGGTGAACTCTAACTATCTATTGTATGACTGGGTTCATTTTATTAGGAAAGCATATTGATGAAAGGAAGATGGAACGACTTTCTCAGTTTGATGGTAGTTTCCCTGATAGAAAGGTGTGCTATGATGAGGTTATATTGTCTATGATTGATTTGGTTGGAGCAGATTCCACACCCTCCAAGGTATTTTAGTTTCAAATATCAGCTCCTTTATATAGATTACATTACATTACATTACATTATATTATATTATATTATATTATATTATATTATATTATATTATATTATATTATATTATATTATATTATATTATGTTATGTATATAATATGTTATGTATTTAATGATCATTGTTTAAATCTAATTAAAATTCTTTCGAATGTTTTTGCTTTGGGAATTAAGGCTGTTTTTGCTCCACCATTTTCAAGGGCGGAATCTGATATCTTGGAGGTGAATGAACAATACTCTGAGTTTTCTCCTTCATGTTCATAATTTTCTTTTTCTATTTGACAGTTTAATAAGTTAATAATTACCACTTCATTGTTTTAATGATTGTTGCTATAGCAAAATGTACCTGAACTTGTGGGGAAATCTATTTCATTGGGAGACAGTGATACTTCTCTTCCATCACACTTGACTGCACCCTCTGGGTGGACTCCAGCAAAAAGGAAGTTTGATGTGGACTTTGTGGCTTGCCAAGATGGGGCCTCTATTAGTGGAATGAAATCAAAATCTGTTGTGGAAGTTAACGATGATGAAACTGCTGCTGGTGATGAGTTGTTTGTCCAACTTCAGGATAATTGACATGAAGTGATGAAGTGATGTAGATTGTAGTGGTTTTTTTGTAGATCTTCAAAGTTGAAACTGTGTTGTTGGATAGCTTGATTGAAGATCCTTCTTGCTTAATTTAGTTTTAATGTTTGTGGGGTATGGTTGATGTATTTTGATGTGCAATGTGTTTGGTTTTGGATATTGGCAAGGTCAAATTCTAAATTCAAACATATATGCCTTCAACCAATGACAGAAGTATGTTGTCTTTAGGTTCTTAGTTTGTGTATTCCTTGTTTATTTCTTTCGAGTTTTTTGTTTTTAGTTTTCAAGACTATTGCTACTTTAAACTACAGGAAACTGTGGAATCTGACCATAAAGGGTTTGGTTTTTTTGTAATACTTGCTATTCCAATATATGTAATGACATTGTGAATATTAATGGAAATCTGTAGCTTTTCTTACTTAATATATGCTTCATGGTGTTGTTAAATTATGTATTAAATATGGTTCTTAATTAGTGAATGGAATATGTAATGTTCGTTCCTTCTTGATAAGAATTTGCAGGGAATGTTTATGATGTATTTAGCCCAATTTTGCCTTTTGTTTCTCATCAATTAAAGCTGTGTCCTGTATGGGGACATTCTTTAGTTCATCTCTGAAGCTCTGATAATATCAATGAAAAGTTATTTGCTCTCATCATTTTTTGTTGATCTTTGTTTACTTTTCTATCATCAGAGATCAAGATGTGTTGCTATTTAGACTTAGTTTGGAAATAAATCAATGTATTAATTCATTTTCCTTTCCTGATTCTCCAATGACCAGTTGTTGATACATATATTCATACTTTTTACCATTGAGGTGTTTTGTCAATAATTTTTATGTTGCTGTGTTTGCTGGTGGTATCGATACATTTGCATGACACAACAATTATGGTTTCCCCTTATAAGTATGATAGACTATAAAGTGGAATAGACTGAGATGGATAGCATTTTAGACCTGGTGCTCCTACTTTAAAATCAAGTGTGCAAATGTGAATAAGAATTTTACTATCTATTATGTCCAAATAAATCTCTGCAATTATCAAATTTCAAAAAAGAAAAAAGATAACCATTTTTACGTACTTCTTACCGACAATATCAAGCAATTGGAAACAATAGTTAATACCTTTTAAATTCTTCTCCATCCCTTAACCCTAAAGAGATAATGGAGAGAATTATCATCAATATCTAAACGGGCATGGATAAAGGAAAAAAAATATAACAATGTCTTTATTAAAGTGATATATAACATACATTACTAAAGTCCAAGATATTTTTAGGAAATAAACAAATATTCATGGTTATTAATTGGTCATGTCCTTTATCAAGTAAAAAAGATATTTTCTTTTATTATTGTTTGATCATCACAACTAATGTTTTTTTAGTACACATTAAAACATTTTCTTTAACTAGTTATTGGTCTCTGTCTTTCACAGTAGATGATATAATATTTAGTGAAATTAGATATTGGGATAATATTAATTACTGAATACATATCTATGCCTTGATAAGCATATGTTGTGTCAGGGTCGGTTCTGAGATTTTTGGTGCCCCGGGCGAACTAAGGAAATAGTGCTCTCATAATCATTTGAAAATTGTCCTTCTTACATTTTTAGTTATTCCCTTTATTTAGCAATCTACACCATCCACCCCCTTCCCCTTTTTTACTCTTTTAAAAAGTCATTTTCGATAAAAATCAAAGCAAGAGAATGATAGAATTAGGGAAAAGAAAGTCTAAATAATAAATAAATTAGGAGTGTATCAAATTTTAAATTATAGTAAATCAAAAAGATATTCTAATATATACATATACATTTTCCACATTATTTTTTATCACTCTATTATAAATTTTCTGGAATAATTTTTTTATTGGTAAAAAAAATAATTATATAAATTTTTTATTTAATATCGATATATACTATATAATAATATTTTACTTACTATCTGGCACCCAAAAAAAATGGGGCTCTGGGTAGTCGCCCACCTCGTCCGTGCTCAGGGCCACCCCTGTGTTGTGTTATATAAAAGTATTTATATAACTGTCATCCGGTATAATTGTCATCCATTGATGTGGTAGAAGGACTCGTTCACTAAAGTGATAGAAGCGCTCGTCCACACAAGTGACAGAAGCGCTCGTCCACACAAGTCTTTGGACTTGCTAAGCCCTTAAGAGAAAATTCGTCCAGTGACATGGCACTGTGGACGTCTACTGAATTTTAGTTAGGCATTATGGATGTATACTTGAGCTACAAGAATAACCCTCGTCTGCTGATGTGACAAGATGAACGCGCTTATTTTCAAGTCTTTGGACTTGCTGTTCTTATCAAGTTATTTAGGTATTCATTTATGGCTACGTCCACTAAGGAAAAACCAGTCTACTTATCAATTAAATTATAAACAGTTTAAATAACCTTTGGACGGGTAATTCTTTGCACGAGTCCAAGCATTGTATACCTTATTTGAAATGCTTATTATGTATGCTCTATTTGAATTTTTGTATTTGATACTATATTCACTCTAATATTGGTATCGATGTTGTTATATACTTATAGAATTGGCAAACACTAAATTGACATTATAATTTAACCTTGTCAAATTTCTAATATTTTTCTCTTACAGATATCTACTATATTATCAAGTCTAATTTTTTTTTTTTACATTTAAATCTAGCATTTATGAAATATATCCATTGCAAACTTTGATACATTTCAATTTCAAAGATTTTGTTGACTAATAAATAAATATTATTATATTAAATTATATTATATATGTTATAACTAAAAGTAAGAATATGGTATAGCACACTTAAAGTTGGGTTAAAAATGAAAACAAAATTTGTTACATGTAGAGACTTACCCCACCCCTACCACTCTTTTTTTTTCCTTTTTTCTTTTTCTTTTGCAAAATATGATTTGTATTCCTTTGAGAACCTAAAAGTTATAAATGTGGAATTAAAAATATTAAACTTTGAATATTAGTTGTATAACCTGCTCGTCCACTGATGTGGTAGAAGCGTTCGTCCACCCAAGTGACAGAAGCGCTCGTCCACATAAGTCTTTAGACTTGCTAAGCCCTTAAGAGAAAATCCGTCCAGTGACGTGGCACTGTAGACGTCTACTGAATTTTAGTTAGGCATTATGGATGTATACTTGAGTTACAAGAATAACCCTCGTCTGCTGACGTGACAAGATGGACGTGCTTATTTTCAAGTTTTTGGACTTGCTGTTCTTATCAAGTTATTTAGGTATTCATTTATGGCCTCGTCCACTAAGGAAAAACCCGTCTACTTATTAATTAAATTATAAACAGTTTAAATAACCTTTGGACGGGTAATTCTTTGCACGAGTTCAAGCATTGTATACCTTATTTGAAATGCTTATAATGTATGCTCTATTTGAATTTTTGTATTTGATATTATATTCACTCTAATATTGGTATCGATGTTGTTATATACTTATAGAATTGGCAAACACTAAATTGACATTATAATTTAACCTTATCAAATTTCCAATATTTTTCTCATACAGATATCTACTATATTATCAAGTCTAATTTTTTTTACATTCAAACCTAGCATTTATGAAATATATCCATTGCAAACTTTGATACATTTCAATTTCAAAGATTTTGTTGACTAATAAATAAATATTATTATATTAAATTATATTATATATGTTATAACTAAAAGTAAGAATATGGTATAACACACTTAAAGTTGGGTTAAAAATGAAAACCAGATTTGTTACATGTAGAGACTTACCCCACCCCTGCCACTCTTTTTTTTTTCCTTTTTTCTTTTTCTTTTGTGAAATATGATTTGTACTCCTTTGAGAACCTAAAAGTTATAAATGTGGAATTAAAATATTAACCTGTGAATATTAGTTGTATAACTTGCTCGTCCACTGACGTGGTAGAAGCGTTCGTCCACACAAGTGACAGAAGCGCTCATCCACTGATGTGGTAGAAACGCTCGTCCACACAAGTGACAGAAGCGCTCGTCCACCCAAGTGACAGAACCGCTTGTCCACACAAATCTTTGGACTTGCTAAGCCCTTAAGAGAAAATCCGTCCAGTGACATGGCACTGTGGACGTCTACTGAATTTTAGTTAGGCATTATGGATGTATACTTGAGTTACAAGAATAACCCTCATCTGCTAACGTGGCAAGATGGACGTGCTTATTTTCAAGTCTTTGGACTTGCTGTTCTTATCAAGTTATTTAGGTATTCATTTATGGTCCCGTCCACTAAGGAAAAACCAGTCTACTTATCAAATAAATTATAAACAGTTTAAATAACATTTGGACGGGTAATTCTTTGTACGAGTCCAAGCATTGTATACCTTATTTGAAATGCTTATTATTTATGCTCTATTTGAATTTTTTTATTTGATACTATATTCACTCTAATATTGGTAACAATGTTGTTATATACTTATAGAATTGGCAAATACTAAATTGACATTATAATTTAACCTTATCAAATTTCCAATATTTTTCTCATACAGATATCCACTATATTATCAAGTCTAATTTTTTTTTTTACATTCAAATCTAGCATTTATGAAATATATCCATTGCAAAATTTGATACATTTCAATTTCAAAGATTTTGTTGACTAATAAATAAATATTATTATATTAAATTATATTATATATGTTATAACTAAAGGTAAGCATATGGTATAGCACACTTAAAGTTGGGTTAAAAATGAAAACCAGATTTGTTACATGGATGGTGTCCTCATAATCATTTGAATATTGTCCTTCTTGCATTTTTAGTTATTCCCTTTATTTAGCAATCTACACCATCCACCCCCTTCCCCTTTTTTACTCTTTTAAAAAGTCATTTTCGATAAAAATCAAAGTAAGGTTATGCAATCAAAGCAAGAGAATGAGAGAATTAGGGAAAAGAAAGTCTAAATAGTAAATAAATTAGGAGTGTATCAAATTTTAAATTATAGTAAATTAAAAAGATATTCTAATCTATATATATATATATATATATATATATATATATATATATATATATATACATTTTCCATATTATTTTTTATCACTCTATTATAATTTTTTTTGGAATAATTTTTTTATTGGTAAAAAAATAATTATATAAATTTTTTATTTAATATCTATATATACTATATAATAATATTTTACTTATTATCTGGTACCCAAAAAAATGGGGCCCTGGGCGGTCGCCCACCTCGTCCGTGCTCAGGGCCATCCCTATGTTGTGTTATATAAAAGTATTTGTTGCATTATATACATGTTTAATCTTATCTCAGAGGTTAAATTTGGATAAGTGTAACACCCCGATTTTCGTTGCTTCGTAATATCGGTAATAAATATATAAACATATATATTTTTATCCGAGACTTAGAAAATGATTTTGGACAAACCAAGGTCATTTCCTTGTTATACTTATTTTCATAAGGTTACGGGGAAGTTTTTGGTTGAAAATTCAGACGGAAGCCGGTCTGCCGTTTTCTGCATTTTCACTGACAGTAAAAGTTTACTGCTCAGAAGACCTAATTTTAATTCATGAACGAGATGAAAAATGTTTTTATCGTTTTTAATACGATACTGGAAGTTTTGAAAATTTTGGTAAAAAATTAAAATATTATATTTGTTGCGGGCATATACGTCGAGATTTTCTTTAGGAAAAGCTTGCTCCAGATGAAACCCAGAGTCGGCAACGTAGCTGAGATGATGGATTTGACCGACTTGATGAGCATTTATGACGAGCTTATCCGAGTCATAATGGTCATAATGGCGCATTTATGACAAAGGGAATTTTTGCTATGAAATGACCATTTTACCCTTGTCTTTTTATGACAATTACAAGCCATGCCATTGGAAAATTTGACCAAATGTTACCCAAAACCCATGGCTCCAACATGTATTCTTCACTTAAGTAAGTTTTATTTCCATTTTCAAGCCATTTTTCTCTCAAAGTTAAGCTTTTGTCTTCAGAACTTCAAGAACATTCATAAATGTTCATAATTCGTCAGATTTTGCTTAGCGATTCTGACCATTTTATATTCTGAATATCGAAAAACTTTCAACATGAAAGTTGTTCATCTTTCTCTCTTATTTCTAACGACATAAAGATCATCCAAAATGGACAAGTATGTTGAGAGATATACCCAAATTACTAAAACTGTTCTAAACCCTCATCATGTTCATCTTCTTCTCTAAGTTTCTCAAGAACACCATGAGAAATTTGTGAAGAACATCATCAAGATCATCCTTTTCTTTGATCATCAAGAGGTAGTCTCTCTTAATCTTTCTATTCTAAGCTTTTCTCTTCACAAGATTCTTGAGTTTATGCCTTTGATCATCATGTTCTTCATAAGATTGAAAATTCATGAAGCTAACTTCAAAAATTCATAACTAATTCTAGAAAAATCCTTTTGACATGAAACCAATTGCTATGATCTTATAATCATCTATATTTTCATCATATAGAAGCATATGATCATGAGAAATATCTTTCCCTAATTTATGGACTTGGCCGAACCTAGGTCAATGTTGTGTTTCATAGGTTTTGTTTCATTTTCATGTCTTGATTCATGATTCAATCTTCAAATACCTTGATAGTTATTCTATCCAAGTATATAGAAGATCAAAAATAAAACTCTAACCTATTTGTTTCATAAAGGCCGAAACCCTAGTTCTTGGAACTAGATGAGTTTTGTTCAAAGTTTTCATTAATGATCTTAGTAATCAAACTCTTAGTACGTATGCCTTATAAATCCAAGTTGGTTTATTAAACTAAGAACCCTAGCCCTATGAACATGTTGAGTCCGAATCCTTGTATAAAAGAGTTAGGAAGTTTTGAGTTTGAAACTTAGTTGTTTAGTCACTAATCTATGATTTAGGTTAATTAAGGACCATTAATCTATGACTTAATCATGATTAGCAATTTTAAGGATTTTGAAACCTAAAAGTCAGCCCTTGCCCGAAACCTAACCCTCATGAGCTAAGTATGTTGTGGTTTGATTTGATTTATTTCGGTTGCAATTCGTTTGAAGGAAACAACCGAGTTAACTGATTTAAGCCGACGGAGGAAACCGGATCGAATCGGGAGATTGTTTGAAAACGTTAGTTTGAGTCTTCAAGAGGTAAGGGGAGCTTACCTGAGGGATTTTCTCAATAATTATTTGCTTTTAGTGTGGCTTATATGATTTATATGTGGTTTGTGATTAATTGTTTATGTTGTTTACGATGTGTTGTTTATCTGTGTATCGGTGTTTGATCTGCTTTTAATTTATTTAATTATCTGCAGTAGTATATTATGTTGTTATGATGCATGATCTGCCTGGTGATAGAATTATGATGATGTTGTTGAATGTTGAATGTTGTTTGAGAGGCCTGACAGTGGTCAGTGCACAACCGATTAATGAGATAAAAGATTTAATAAGTTGTGAAAGTTATATTCAACGTTTTATGGGAATGTTGGAATATAATAGTGGAGTAAAATATGATTTTGGAAAAATAATGATTTTTGAGAAATGTTATTATTTTAATTATTTATTAGTGTAAAAGAAGTTTACGAGTCACGGTGAAAGCGTAATCGTGAAATTGTTTTTAGTACTGCTAATTTTTACACAAGAAATTCCGAAATATTATAAAAAGTGATTTTGTGATATTAATATTCGAAAAGACCTTATTTATTATATAAGAAAAATATTTTAGAAGAAATGTCAAAGTTTGACTTAAAGACGTTTTTCTTTGAAAATACTAAACGACGGCATGTTTCGAAATTATTTACGGTAAGAGTTTAAAAATAGCAGTACTTATGTTGAGAAGAGATTTAATCTGAATTGATTTATTAGAGTTGAAGTTTCAGTAAAAAGAAGTTGTTGATGATTTGACGTTATTTTGGAAAAAATATGTTTCCAAAGGAAAAGTGGATTTTTTTATGAATTGACGTTTTATAAACGAATTTCAAGTAGAAAGAATTTTCGGTAAATGAGTTTTACTTAATGACGTAAAGGATGATATAGAACTTAGTAACCAAGATGTCGGGGTACTAGTGTTCTTATGATGTTATCCTATTTTGGATTTGTTTTTCCCAGACAGTAAAGATGTAAAAGATGTAATACGATGTAAAAGATGTAAAACGATGTAAAAAGATGTACGAAGATATGGAACTTAATAACCGAGACGTCGGGGTATTAAGGTTCGTTGTGTTGTAAATTGGGTATCTATTTAAAGAAGTTAAAATGTTTTAAGTTGTTTTCTATTACCACGAACCTAAGACTGATTGCAAGGTCTAGGGGCTTCGTGATTGAGCACTCGGACTTTGAGGTCCTGTGTTGTTAATAAAAGATGTAAAGATGTTTTAAACGATGTTAAGTCATAAGCTTTTGATAGCTTCCATGTTTTAAAGCAATGATGCTTTTGAGAGCATTAGATGTTTTAAACGATGATGGGTTGTAAGCTTTTGAGAGATTTGACAAATAAAGATATAGCACAAAGAAAAGTGTTGAGAACAAATGTTTTCTTGCATGCATTTGGCAGACGTGCCATGATTAAACGAGGGATTACCTTGCGGCGTCAGGGTAGATCATACAAAGATGTTCTCATTGTGCCCAGGGTTTGGACAATGATGCCCCATCTCAGATTGTTATCACTGTGCCATGATGTTGGACAGTGTGCGATGGGCGTGCCTGTGGCTGTATGCCTGTAGCAATTGAGTCTGATCAACTCATCACGAGGTTTATGAGGTTGGAGATATCTCATGAGATTAGGTATGAATGTTTAGAAGATGTATTGAAGTGTTCATGCATAGTTTTCCAACGTTGATGTTTGGGGTGTGAAACCCATTGATAAACGAGATGTTATGATATGAATGAGTACGTTATTATAGACATGTATATGTGTATGTGCCTTCTTTTGTGTGCGCATTTAGTTATTGTGGTAAATTCATATATTGGTGTCTCACCCTTACAACCATATCAGAGTTGTACAAGGGGTACGATCTCTACAAGAAGACGGAGGCTGTCTGGTTCGAGGCATGCTGTTGCTGCTTTTATCGGTTGTAGTGTCCGTTAGTTACGACCAACTTAGGTAATGTTATGTTTTAAGAATAAAGTTGATTATGATTTATGTGAGAAAATATATGAGGCAGTATAGTTGGAGGACTTATATACATTATGTATTTAAGTATGATTTGATTACGTTGTTGTGGTTATGAAGTTAAGAGAGTTAAAAAGAAAAAAAAAATATCACCCTATTTTGAAGAGATAAACGTTGAGAAAACGTTATTTTCCGAAAGCAACCTGCAAATTAAGTTTTATTTCCGCAAACGGGTAACCATGTGATGACCTGAGTTTAGGGTGTCACAATAAGTGTTTCCAACAATTTGCTGTATTTGGGAAGCCTGTTTTATTTGGTTTAGAATAAATTTGTTACTTCTTATTTTATATTGAAGGCATGATGTAATGTTTTTTTGTTTCTTATTTTCCTTATATAATTAAAAATATATATATACTTTATTATAGGGAATGAGTTTAGTCAATTATTAGACTAAACTCAAGCATGGATGGAAGCAAATCATAGATATTATGGTGGCAAGGAATTAACTTATGTGGAATTTCCATCACGGTTTGTATACTATCCTTTACAGAGGGAGTGGCATCCACGGAAGCGAGGACAGATGATTGGTCGTTTAAACTTTGTACCCCCTAGTACGAGAGAAACATATTACATGAGATTATTGCTCAACATACATAAAGGATGCATTAGTTATGAGAGCTTGAGAACTGTTAACAACAAGACATTTAGAAATTTTCAAGAGGCATGTTCAGCTTTGGGATTATTATCAGATGATAAAGAATTTATTGATGGACTTCACGAGGTTGCAGAATTAACTTCGGGAGTATATTTACGGAGGCTTTTTGTTACTTTACTATTATCAAATAGTATCAGTAACCCACTACAAATATGGGAAGAAACATGAGAACTTTTAATAGATGGTATTCTGTGTGAAAGACGAAAGCTTCTTCACTATCCAAGTAAAATTTAATGAATAGCTTAATTTTTATAATTATGATTTCACTTATTTATTGTTAAGTAGTTAATAATTTATCTTTGGTTGGATTTTACAATATTAATTATATTCATATCAATATTTATAATTAAGCATTCAAAAAAATCTTAATATAAAGTTTTATAATATTAAAAACAAATAGTTTTTGTAGCAATTTCTTTGGTAATTTGAATGTGCAGGATTATGTTTGACAGATGATCAATTGAAGTCATTTTGTTTGGTTGAAATTGAAAAAAATCTTGCGTCTAAATGGAGAGTCTTTAAAAGATTTTGACACCTTGCCTTTTCCTCATAGTGAGGACCTATCCAATCTGAATAACATCTATGTTCTTAGAGAACTTCAGTATGACACGGATGAAATGGTTCTTACACATAAAGAATGCTTGGAAAAACTGAATCTTGGTCAAAGAGTTGTATATGACATGAATGTTGCTGCCGTGGTTGATAATGTTGGTGGAATTTTTTGTCGATGGTTATGGTGGGACTAGGAAAACTTTTTTGTGGAAGACTTTATCCTATAGGTTTTGTGCCGAAAATCGAATTGTTTTGAATGTAGCTTCTAGCGGCATTGCTTCGCTTTTGTTACCTGGAGGTCGAATTGCTCATTCACAATTTGCCATCCCATTGTCATTAACTGATTCTTCATGTTGTAATATTAAACTGAATTCTTATAGAGCTGACTTACTTCGAGAGACAACTCTGATTATTTGGGATGAGGCACCCATGGTAAATAGATGGGCTTTTGAGGCATTGGATAGGACTTTGAAGGATATAATGGGAGTTGTTAATGTTCAGTACTCTACAAAACCTTTTGGTGGGAAGGTCGTTGTTCTTGGTGGTAATTTTAGACAAATATTGTCTGTTGTTCGAAAGGGAGGTAGCGCAGATATTGTGATGGCATTGATTAATTCTTCAATACTATGGAAGCATTGTAAAGTGTTGAAGTTATCTGAAAATATGAGAATTCAAATTAGTCTAAATACTGATGAGCAGCGGGTGATCAAGGAGTTTGCAGATTGGGTCCTTCATATTGGTGATAGGAAGTTAGGTGTTGATGATTTTTGTGAGGCGGATAAATCCGCCTGAAGATTTGTTGATTTTAAATTCGTCTGATCCTGTTGCAAGTATTATCTCTTATATTTATCCTAACCTCTTTGTTAATATCAGTGATTTCAAATTTTTTGAAGACGGGGCAATATTGGTAGCAAAGTTACAACATGTGGAACAGGTAAATAACTATGTGTTATCGTTGTTACCAGGTGAAGAGAAGGAATGCTTTAGTTCAGATTCTATTAGTAAAATGGAAAATTCTGGTGGTATTAATTCTGAGTGGCTAACTCCTGAATACCTTAATCAAATCAGGTGCTTTGGTATTCCTAACTATAATATAACATTGAAGGTAGGTGTTCCTATAATGTTGTTGAGAAATATTGACCAATCTTCTGGTTTATGTAATGGAACACGATTAGTGGTTACTAAGCTTAGTGTTAATGTTATTGGAGCTAAAGTTACCACAGGGAATCATATTGGTGAAAATGTGTATATACCTAGGCTCAACCTAGAGCCCTCAGACCATGCAATGCCTTTCAAGTTTCAAAGGAGGTAATTTCCATTGGTTTTGTGTTTTGCAATGACTATCAATAAAAGTCAAGGTCAAACAATATCTCATGTTGGTTTATATTTGTCGTGTCCTATTTTTTCTCATGGTCAATTATATGTTGCTATTTCTAGTTTGAATGATAATGGAGAACCATGTCATGTGGTTAAAAATATTGTTTACAAAGAAGTATTTGATAAGATTGATGTAATCTAATGCATTTTATTGCATTTATTATTTTATTTTTTGTGATTTAGTGTATGTATGTAACATTTAATCAGTCTATAATCATGATTTATTATCTAATTATGTTCTTTCGATAATATGATACCTCTACCTCTATATTTAATCCTTCTGATTATTTATAATTATAATTATCTTATTGAAAATATTATAAGAACAATAATATTTTTTTTAGAATTACATATCTGTCATATAGATTACATCTTAATCTAAATAAAAAACAATTATATATTTCAGATTTTGAAACATTACAACAATATCATTGTCATATCAAATTAGATGATAATGAATATAACATCTGCTCACAGATATGACATCCATATCATTGTCAATTATAGCTTATTGATTTTGATGATGTTTTAAATTTGGAATTGATTCATATTCAAAATTGATAATTTATGATTCGTAAATGAAAAGGTAAAAAGTATCAATATTCAATGAATGAATTGTAAATGATAATTTCATAATGGATATTTGCTGATGATGATTTTGTGTTTTTAAAGTCTAACTAACTTATAAATGACAAATTGATGACTTAAAATATTCAATCAGATAATTACATAATCAGTACAACAATCATAAAAACATAAAGATCATCCTGAATAAAATCCATCAACGTCTTACACACATCATAGAAATTTATAGTACCAGTACAATAAACCATATATTCAAACTAATTAGTGGTTTCTTCCTACTGGAACTACATAACCACCATCAACGTCTTACACACATCATAGAAATTTATAGTACCAGTACAATAAACCATATATTCAAACTAATTAGTGGTTTCTTCCTAATGGAACTACATAACCACCATTATAGGTAAAATCCACCATAGTTTACTACATCATATAAATTACCACATCATAGAAATTATGCAAACTAATCAGTGGTCTGTTCCTACAGAACTACCTAAAGCCATACTATTTCCACAAAACCTTCTGAACATTATCCCTTATTCTGAATTTCAAAGAATTACCCTCTCTTAGACGATGCTCCTTACAGAATTTATAACATTGTTTGCCAGCTATGTAACACTATGTGTCTCTTCTGTTAGGTCTTAGCAGCTTGCAGTCATAGATCCTCTCATGCTCATCTTCAATGGAGATTTTTTGTTGATTTTCCATGAAGTTCTTTTTTACAATCTTTGCAGGTGTCGACTGTTTTTTTCCCTTCAAAATACTATCAGTTTACATTAAAGGAATGGTAGAATCCAATAGGTATTATTATAAATCAACAAAAAAACAAATTTTCCAGTGGATTCTTGCTTGAAGCAGCAACTTCTGTCAATGTTGTTGTCCAAGATTTATCCTCTGCTTCATCTGAAAGTATTTCAATAACATTGTTGCTGTCTTCTTCACCAGAAAGTTCCTCAAACCCATTGAAGAATGAATCTTCCAATTCCACATTTTCTTCTTCATGATTTGGATAGTTAATTTCATTCCTAGCTAGGTCATAGACTCTCATAAAAAATAAATGGTCATTCAGATACTTAAACCTTGCAACATGAGTTTCTGATAGTCCATAGAATTCAGATATTCTATTTATTCCATGGGTGAAATAACCCACTTTTCTTGATAGATATCAATCGCCAGAGAAAACCCATTGTATCGAGGATCCATTATCCAACAGCTCTTATTCATAATCTTCTCATTCCAATGTTTCACAAATTCATCTGCGATTCTAATTTCATCCTTGATTTTTTTTTAACATTACAATACTATTTAAATGGTAAAGTAAATGATAAAACAAAGTAATATAACTAATTTATCATTTCCGGAATTATCTTTCCCTCAAATTTTCTGAACTCCTTGTCAGTATCATAGTTGCTTGGACCTGCCATGTATTCGGACACTGATACTCCGAATAAAAAAACTCCATTGTCAGCAAACTAAATTTATTATTCGATCCATCATTTAAATAACAAATATACAATATATTAATATTTTTATGGTATAGGAAACGGGTCAATGCCGATCAATAATCCTTCGAATATGCTAACAAATCAATGAATAATATCTCATTGTTTTCTTAATTATAGTGCAACTTAAATTATACATACTATGTCAACAATGTAAACTTTGGCCAACTTAAAATTATAATCTTATTTATTTTTAAATGGGAACATATATTATACTCACATCACATGTACTATCTTCTCAAAACTATATATAAATTTTATACTGTCAAACTACAACTGCGCTAACATATGACGGATATTTATAGGGAAAAAAGAAAAAACACAAGACACACAAATGCAAAAGCTATAGAATTCATATTTCATGAAAGCTGTATGTAGTGTTGTCTTGAATTGAAAGTATGGAAAGTTTGTCAAAGCTGGACACAACATAACAAGGGGAATCATCTTAGAAGGATGTATGCTATTTATTTCTATAAGCATAAGCATATAAAAAGCTTCCCATCAATGGTCTTACATACAATGCACACCACACTACACCACACATCAGCACATACATACATGATACAGACGATCAATTAACTAGCTTTAAATCCTAATCGTAACATACTTTGCAAATCTATACTTATTTCTAAAACTATTTATCTCACAATAAAAAAAATCAAATGAAAAAATATAATCTCTTCTGGTATTAGTATGAATTTGAGAACTTGAATGATGGTGGGGATTCTTTCTTTATTTAACTTTCATTGCAAACAAAACTACAAATATGAAGCATTTCAGGTACTTTAAATTAGGATACATCAAATATCATACAAACCCTAAGCAGACAACAACCAAACGGAACAAAAAATCATCACACACATAAAAGAGAAAACGAATACAAGAATCGAATTACAAGAAACATTAAACTAGCAGTAGCGATAGCGGCATACATAGAGGGAGAAATAGAGAGACAGATTGAGAGACAAACTTACCGTAGTGATGATTAGCAGTGGCTGTCGGTGTGGCAAAGCAACAAAGACGAAGAAGGAGAAGAATAATGGAGTACTCGCGAGATGAAACGAAAGAGAAGGATGATGAAGACATGGACAATGTTGACAAAAGCCTGAGTAGTGGGTGGGGGTGTCTTTTGCGTCTGCTGAAGAGGACAGGGTACACGAAGAGGTTGTCACATTTTCTAGGGTACAATATTCCACTAAGGAAGTAATTTTAGATGTATGGGGTGTATCCCAAATCTATGGAGTGTAACTATCACTCCGAGTCCCAGGTTTGTTTGGACTCGAAGCCCATTATTTCATAAAGGCCATTTTCTTAATCCTCTAACTTCATGATTAGGCACAAAATAATTTATTGTATACATGTAACTAGATATTATTAATGCATGATCTAATTAATAATATGATATTTTTTTTAAGGAAAGGAGGCTAATAATTTTGTGAATGGGGTTCCTAAAAAAGACAATTAATAATTGCTTTTATTTTTAAAAATTCATTTTTATTAACTGTAAACAAACTTTAAATATTTTCTATTTTTTTGTTACAAAATATTTTCTATTTTTATAAAATTTTAAAAAAATGTCAATCATAAAATATCAGAAACATTTATTATATTTATAACAAACTAACATTAATTCTCTCGCGTGCAAAATACAATTTTCCATCCTCAATCTTTTTATTATATCGGTTAACAACCATCATTTTATGTATCATTACCAAAATAAATTTTTAACAGAAATGCACGGGTTAAATTACACTAGTAAAATAAAAAGGAGGGCTTGATTTGTTAACGTGCTGGCTTATAAAATAAAATAAAATGAATGAATGAATGATTTTATGATCTTGATTTGGGGATTTGCTTGGTTGAGAACAAACTTGTGGAAGTGCTCATGAGGAGCCTAGAAAAATTGGAGGCGCAAGTCAGTTGAAGAATGGACTCCGTGGTTGTACAAAAATTGGGCAGTGGCTTCTATATAAATTCATGATGCTGCCAAACAGATTTACGGCAATTTTTTTTGAGGTTCAAAATTAATATAATAATTTTATATTGGGTTGAGGTTAGATAAATAAAGATATATGTTTACGCTAAGGTAAAGATATGATTTATGTTTAACTGAACATAAATATGTCTTATGTTAATGGGATGTGTGAACCGTTGAGTTTGTAGTGTTTTCCTCTTACTATATCCATCTCCCGATGATGAATCTGGAAGGAGTTTCTTTCCAAATCTCGAAGCTACTAAAAGCAATAATATAAAGCTGGTATCTTTGGAATGTAGTTGCATAAGTTAACCATTTTTTTTTTTTTGTGTGTGCGCACTATAACAAGATATATAGAATGAATACAATAGGACATGTATAATATTGAGCCCGTTCTCATCTAGTACTAATTAGAACATGTTGCCACAAAATTACGAACTTGCATCCACCATAGTTGAATGACTTCTTTCATTGAATAAATCTTTGTCCTAGTGTAAATATTAATGAGATGTAAAATAAAATAAAAAATTAGTTTGGTGGTGTAATATAATATCTTGAATATAAATGTTGAATTGAATGGTGGAAGATGATATTGGTTCTCTTGTGGTTAAGTTTGACTTGTGTTAAAATATTTGAAATATTGGTTGATGCATTATTTAATGGATTGTTATTGATGAGAGTTTGTATCCCTATAATTGAATTATGTAGATGGTGCAAAAAAATAAAATGTGGAACAAATGGAGAAAGTTTTAAATCTGCTTTTAACTATCAAGCAGTTTTATTTATTTATTATTATTTTAGGATGCATTGTGCACTGCTGTGTTTTCTAGACTATAATGGTTTGTCAAGTTTTTGGACCCACAGTCGTCGTAAGTTAATTAACAAGTTAAAGTGATTACCATCCATAAAACTGGAGTAAGATGAAAAGAAGAAAAAGAAATCTTCTTAACTTCAATTGTAATTGACAAGCAGGTGGCCGTTGTAATAGTTAAACTCTTAGATTTTTTCCTCTAGTATGCACGTATATATAGACTTTCATTACTTTTCTCTCTTATTGATGCCTTAAAAGTTCATAGTGGCTATATTGATTTTTGTTTCAATGTCATTATGGTATTAATTTTGGTAATATATATCTACTAGAAGCATACTAATAGTTGTCTTTATGGTCTCATATGACTATGTAACAAAAAGGAAGACACCAAAGAATTTGGCCAATCCCGCACTCTTACGTATTTTTTTTAATTGATTACATAGATGGAATTTACCATATTAGATAAATTGAGAATATAAGTCAGGATCTCAATATCAATCATAATGTATTCCTACATGTTTATTTGCCTGCATCATCACGGATGAGGATTTATTGGTGAAAATGGTTGTGAAGCTACAGGTTGATGATAGATTGGTTTGTTTGAAAAGATGATTATGATGTCAAAATTTGGGAAACCTACATGAAGTTGAGTTAATGTGAACAAACTGTTCAGGAAGTGGTATATGAGGTGAATTATGGTAAAAGGATTTTATATGAGAATTATTGTCTGGGTCAAAAAGTGAATTGTGTGATACAGATCATTATTCTATGCTCATGTTTTTATGCTTAGGTTATTTGTCTTATGCTCTTACCGAGTTTATTTAACTCACCCTCTCTTAATGTCTCAGATACAGGTGTGAAGCTGCTTGACCATCCCAAACTCCTAGTGTGGGGTTATAGTGTGTCATGTTGCGACTTCTAGGGACGTTTTAGTTATTTAATAAATGACTAAACCCCCAATTTGGTCCCTGAGAAAAACACTCGGGTCTGAAATAGTCCCTAACCAAAAAAAACTATCTGTTTAGTCTTTAAGAATGTATTTCCGGGACAGATTAGTCCTTCTGTCACAAATTAGTTACTAACAATTTTTACGTGATACCAGTAAAGTCCCTAAGAAACATGACCGTGAGCCAAATTAGTCCCTATTAACATGCACTAAACATGATAGAAACACTACAAAATATGACAGAAGGACTAATCTGTCCCGGAAATACATTCTTAAGGACTAAACGGATAGTTTTTTTTGGTTAGGGACTATTTCAGACCCGAGTGTTTTTCTCAGGGACCAAATTGGGGGTTTAGTCCCTGAGAAAAACACTCGGGTTGAAATAGTCCCTAACCAAAAAAATTATCCAGTTGGTCCTTAAGAATGTGTTTACCGGGACAAATTAGTCCTTCTGTCATATTTTGTAGTGTTTCTATCATGTGTAGTGCATGTTAATAGGGACTAATTTGGCTCACGGTCATGTTTCTTAGGGACTTTACTGGTATCACTTAAAAATTGTTAGGGACTAATTTGTGACAGAAGGACTAATCTGTCCCGGTAAACACATTCTTAAGGATCAACTGGATAGTTTTTTTTTTGTTAGGGACTATTTCAGACCCGAGTGTTTTCTCAGGGACCAAATTGAGGGTTTAGTCATAAATTAATGTGTTTTCATTCTAAAATTTGGGATTTTAGTTTTTAACTTTTTGACAAGAGTTTGATATTCAGAACAATCATTGTGAACCTTATTCATTTAGTTAACTTATGCAAGTAAATGTATTTGTTTATTACCTGAATGTTTGTTTTTCTGATTTAAAATCGACGAGGTGATAAGTTGGGCAAGGCTTCGGACTGGGGTTCGTCACACCTCTTCCGGTCGGTCATAGACACCGGTTTCGAGTCGTGACAGTTAGCACAAATTATATGTACGCCCTCATACTCCACATTATATCAATCACCATTAACACCAACTTTTCCCACAACAGGCTGGTTCAAGTTTATCTCCACACAAACTCTAGCAAATCTTCCTCTAGACACTTTGAGGGTGTGCAAGTCCGCTTTGACTGGGTTGCCAATAGCATAGGGCAAGCGTCGGGAGGAAGCTTTCATCACAGAAGAGGATGTTTAGGCTGGGGACGCGAACCCAAACAAGGGTTTTATCTATCACTGCTCTATCTGCTTTGAAGGACAGTGACCAAAGCCTAACTGATAAGTAATGATCAAAAATTTTCCAGAGCCCCTCGTTAATGACTTTGCTTCTGTCTTGTTCTTCATCAAACTTAACCATGAAGTAGCCATTACCAATATCCATTATCTCAAAACTCCCAGAAAGCTTCCATGTGGAGTTAAGCTTCATTCTCATTGCATTGAATCCAAGCGTTTTGCCCAGGAGCTTAACAACCAGAGCATCATGCCATGGCAGGCTCAGTTCTTATATCATTTTCTGATCAACAAGTAGCATAGGTGAAAGACGGTTTCCATTAACAAGATCAATGCTAACCATTTTTTCAGCCACTAGGTCTGTCTTTTTTCTCGGTGGAGGGGCATGTTTACCTAGCACCTTCTCTCTAAAAGAGATAATGGGGGGAGTCTCTGAATCTTTGCCTCTGTTGGGAGGTTCTTCCATTACCTTAGGAGTCATTGAGGGGGGGTTATGGCCGTGAACTGAAAATCCATACCAGAGAGGGCCAAGCCCTAGCAGCGTGACTCTCTCTTACTTTCTCTATCTAAAACTACTCAGTTATGAAGAAAATATCTTTTGTCATTAATTTATTATTAAGACAATAATTTTTTTTCCTAAATTTCACCGTCTATTATTTTATTACTTTTTATTTTATATAGTCATCTTTTTACTTTAAGGGTCTAATTGAAAATTTTATATAAGTTCAGGGACCCAATTACGAATTTTTAGTTTAGGGACCCAATTGAAAATTTTATATAAGTTTAGGGACCTAATTAGAAATTTTTTTAGTTCAAGGATTTAATTGAAAATTCTCAAATAATTCAAGGACCAACTCAATAATTAAACCTTGAACTTAACTATATTTTTTAAAACAATTATTCTCCCAATTTCAAATTTGATGCTAATTATTAGTTAAAATATTCGTTAACATAAGGAAGAGGTGTTGGAGTAATATTAATTAAATTTTATACAAATAACTGTTTTTTGATGCCTCTTTTGCCCAGCATGATAAAATAGGCATTGGTACGTGTATTAGGGATGACTTGTACAAAGCTAAAACAATTTCGCTCAGCCCAAAGCTCCAAGTGCACAAAGGTGAATGTGTAGGACTCTTGAAGGCTATGCAATGTACGAAGGAATTGGAGTAAAGACTCGATTCGCTCTCTGAAATTGTGAAGTAGTATCAACTTGATCCCTGAAATTATCGAAATTCTAAAAGCATTCTTGAATGATAAGTTAGTATCAATTTGGTTCCTCATTTTACTCACTTATTATGAATTAAGTCCATGTGAACACCTAATTTTGTCCGGGTATTTTTCTCTTTTTAATTTTTTTTTTGAAAACAAAAAAGAAATATAAATTTGTAAAATTATATATATATATATATATATATATATATATATATATATATATATATATATATTTGTCATGTTCTTGGCCCAATTTTCTTTTTATTGTTGCAAGTTTTGAGCCCATAGCCCAAATTCACATAAAAAAAAGAAAGAAAGAAGAATGCTTAAAATAAAAATTATGTTCTGCTCCCATGCTTGTACCCCTCTTTGTCATCTTCTTCTTTTTCAAAGAAAAAGAGGGATGATGGTACAGTACTACCCCTGCACCATTGCAACCAAGCAAGGTGGTGGAGCAAAGGCTGATTTGCTCCCTACTACTTGTACCCACACCAACTGGCATAACAAGAAGATTTGTCATCTTCTTCATTTTTTATGCTATATATTGCATTGAACACTGACAATGAGGGGGGGATTTGGCTCTTATCAGCTAAAGAAAAAAATCAATCAAGAACACACCTAAGATTTTCTCTGCTCGTTTCCTCTCCATCTTTTAGTTTCATCCTCCAAAAAAACAAACAACAACAACAAAACAGAAAAACAAAGCAAACCACACACACATTCACCTTCATCCTTCCACCTTCATCTTCCTCCCTCTCACATCACCTTCCTCCTTCATCTCCCCACAACTCAGACACCATCATCTCAGCCACCATCATCGCAACCTCAGATCCCAGAACCAAGAGCCACCGAACCCGCAAGCTCCGCCATTGTAGTTGCCGTCTCGTTCCACGCCGTCATAACCCGAACCAGATCCGAGGGTAGACGCTGTTCACGTTTTCTTCACCATCGTCGGACCTCCGCCTCACCAGATCCAGTAGCCACCACTGATCTTCGCTCAGCCGTGCCGTGCGTGCGAACATCTCGCACTACTTGGACTCGTCGCCGCCGTGGAGCTCTCCAATCGCTGCTCTGCAGCGGCGTCTCGCTGAGCCGCGCGGTTCGGACCGCATCCGTGACCCACGCTTCTCGCCGCCGTCGCAAGCCGCTGTCATCACGACCTCCGCCACGAAGCTCAAATCCGGGACTACCATCTCGCCTCCAACCCAGTCACGACCTTTGACAGAAGCCGCCGTTCCGGCAAGCTACTGCTCTCTCCGGCGTTCATGCAGGTGAAGGGCCAAAGTTGATCTCTTGGCTGGTTTGTCACTCTCACTGTAACTTACCCTATGCTGCTCTGATGTGAGAAGAATGAGAAAGTACTCTTGTTTCAAAAAAAGTCATCTATTTATGTTTTCTTTTCCTTTTTTTTTTGTTTTATTTGCTTTTAGCCTTTTTTTACTTGTTGGATTTGGGCTTATGGGGATATTTGGGTTCCTGGTGGCCTGATGGATTTACTTGCCTTCTTCCCCTTTTTTAGTTACCGATATGTTGTGTTTCATTTGGGTAAAAAAAAAGAAGGGGGGGGGGGGGGGGGTTTAATAAAAATAAAAAGAGAGAATCTTTCGAGTTCACACAACAATCTGCAATGTTGATGTATGTTTTTTCATCTTCAAGTGTTATATGAATTGTAAGGGTTTATCGTATAGATCCGCTATCTTTAACCCTGTCCAAGAGTGAATTCCTTCTTTTGGTAAAAATTAAAATATCTTCAATTTACTCTTTTTTAACAAAATGTTATCCAACTTTTTGTAAAAAATAAAAAATCTCTTTTTTAATTCACGCAACAATCTACGACGTTGGTATATGTTTTTTTCATCTTCAAGTGTTGTATGAATTGTAAGGGTTTATCGTATAGCTCCGCTATCTTTAACCATGTGTAAGAGTGAATTCCTTCTTTTTGTAAAAATTAAAATATCTTCAATTTACTCTTTTTTAACAAAATGTTATCCAACTTTTTGTAAAAAATAAAAAAAAAATCTCTTTCTTTAATTCACGCAACAATCTACGACGTTGGTGTATGATTTTTCATCCTCAAGTGGCGTATGAATCGTAAGGGTTTATCATATAACATTGCTATCTTGGACCTTGTGCAAGAGTGAATTTATTTCAAAATAAAATCTTTTTTTAAATAAATCTTTTCAAAATCAAATCCCTTTTTTTTAAAAAATAAAATCAACCAACCAATCAAAATTTTCTAAAGAACTATGTGGTTTTGAGTTTCTCATCGCACCCGGGAATATGTAGGAGCAAGATAAATCATCTTGTCAAGCCAAAATTAAATTTTTCTATTTTGTCTCTTTTTATGTTAAAGTAATTAATCAAAATATTTAAACTTTTCCTTTTTTAGGGATGCTCGGTGTCATGTTCAGTCCCTTAGATTTGAGGTTGCCCCGTGGACTCATGTGTCATGTTCAACCTCATTTAGTTTTTATAAACAATAAATTTAAAAATATAAAAATTAATAAATATTAAAAATATTAAAAATTAAAAAATAATTATTTCTTGTAAATAATTTTTGGGGTAAAATAAATACTTAAAAGGTTATTAAAATGTTTTTGTACAATTCACTTGAGGTACCGTTTTTTAAACGGGCAATGTGGGGTGCTAACACCTTCCCTACTCGTAACCGACTCCCGGACTCACCTCTCTCTTTTTTTTAGACCAATTTACCTTTAAATAATTGGGTTTTCTATGATTTTCCCATAAAAAAATTTTAGTGGCGACTCCTCTGTTTTTATTATTTCCCTTTTTCGCGGCGCCCGGACGGGACGGTCGCGACAGCTGGCGACTCCACTTGGGAGTTTTGAGAGTCAGGCCTATTATAGTTGGTTGTGCATTTTTTAACAGCTTTGGAAATATTTGTTTTACCCTTTTTGTTTTATTTCTTTTTTTTTCCTAATGCTTTCATAACTGCTTTTGTATATTCTTGCAACCTTAGGGTAGAGAACCTTTGTATTGGTGTTGTTTGTTCCTTTTTTGCAGGTTTGGGGTAGTTTTGTTCTAGTAGGTTTTTGTGAAGGTTTGTATGCTCCCATCACACACATCACTATCACATGTTGCACACACTTTTGGGCTCTATACTCGAGTCTTGGAATGCCATAAGATTAGAAGGGGCTTCAGTGATGTTATTGTGATACTTTTGCATCACTGACAGTCATTGATTCTCCCGCTCGGATTGCTACCGGTGCATGGACTACCATATTGTGACTTATTTGTCCCTGTGGTGAGGTTCGTGGATTCGGATCCTTATCTTTTAGATGAGGGTAATCCGGGGACCATATGTTTAGGGGTTTAGATCTGTCCCGAAGGTCATGCACATAAAATGCCATTAGCAGCCTACCAAAATAGGGTCTTGACTTTAGAAGTCCCAACTTTAGGATATGACCTATGTAGGACAAAAGGGAGCGCATTCCATCTTTTTCTGCAACATGAATAATCACGTTTATATCTCATGCATCATAACGATTTTCTACACGCATCCTACATGCACCTTAACATGCCACTCATTCGTGCATCCTGTTACAATCATTATTATATTGTATGCTCTACACGTAGTATTTTAGGCCATGCATCGTCAATATGTCATTCATTCATGCATCTTGGTACACTCTCATGCATAAGTAATTTTGCTTTCCAGATGTCATTAACAAAATAAAATTTCCCTTGCACAGATAATTTGGTGAGAGATAACACCTTTGATAACAAGAGATGGAAAAAGTCAGACACACTAGCAATGCTCCCGCCACCAAGTACTCCAGGGTGATTTTGAACTCCTTAGAGAATCTGAAAGAGTTGAGCCAATCTTTGCCTCAAGAACATCGAAGAAGCTTCGTCAAGAAGTATGGAGGGATCTTGGATCTAATTTTCATACCGGTTCAAGCTACTGCTTCGAGTGCTCTAAGTCGGTATTGGAGCCCACATCTCAGATGCTTCGAGTTGCCAAACATGGACATTACACCCACCATTGAAGAATATGCTTGCCTGTTAAGGTTGCCAATGCAGAAAAATCCCACCGTGTATTTTTACATGGGGCAATACTTGACCACTGCGGGCATAGTAGGGTTACTAGGGCTTCCTGAAATTGAAGTGAATTTGACCGGGCACTCAAACTCACGAGGGTTGACCCGAAAATTTCTTGAAAATCATGTGAGGAAACTAATGGATCGACAAGACTGGGAAACCTTTGAGAGGGTATTGGCACTAGCAATATATGGGTTGGTTCTATTTCCATCGGCGCTAGACATGATAGATCAAGCAGCAATGGACGTGTTCTTCACAGTTGAAAGAAATAAAAACCCCGTGCCGACAGTATTGGCTGAAACGCTTTTAACTCTAGAATTTTGCCAGCGGAATCCAAAGGGGAAGCTTAGATGTTGTGCACAGTTGCTCTACGTATGGGTCATGACTCACATGTATGCAAAAGGCTATATCAACCACCATTCAGATCCACTAAGAGGCTTCCATAACATCCCTACAAGACAGCTTAATGAAGAGGAATGGAAGAGTGAGTTTGACAAGGTGGAAAGAGACTCTTTTAAATGGGTATGCCCATGGTATGAAAGTCAACAGGGGCAAGATATCATTTATAGTTGTGGTGACTATCCAAATGTTCCTTTGATGGGCTCGAGAGGGTGCATACCCTACACACCCGCCATAGCCTTACGACAACTTTGTTGGATGCAAATCGTGCCACGAGAAGAACAACTCGGTGGATGCTGTCTTCAATACGAGGATGGTGAGAATACCAAGTTGTTGGCAAAAGAAGTTAGAAATGCATGAAAAAATGTGAGGATGGTGGGGAGATCACAATTGGGACGACCAATCCTAATCATTGTCTCAGAGTATGAAGCATGGAGAAAATCAAGGAAAGGCCCTGTCAACATCCCTGCTGAAAGCACGAAAGCTGAAGATTACTCCCCTTCGGTAACTCAAATGGTAGAACAACTAAAATTCCTGGAAGCACAAATGAAAGAAATGGAGAAACAAAAGCAAGATGCCGAGTTAAAAATAGCCATTGGTCAGAAGCATTATGAGAAGTTAACAAAGGAAAATGAACATTTAAAAGATTTGTGTGCCGATATCTCCGTAACCTCAAGAGTCCAGAAGAATACAGACAAGGTCCCGTCGAGCGTCATGACTATGATCCAGAATCTTGAAAGCAAAGTATTGTCCTTGACAATAGAGAGGCATCAACTAAGAAAATAGAAGCGTCGGTTAGAAGAAGAAGTCATTCAGCAAGGAGATGTGAGAAAGTCATTGGAAGTGGAAGTCAATCGACAAAGGGGAGTCAATGCCAACTTACAAAAGCAAATTTGTGCACAAGACAGGATGACCGATGAATTGGTACAAAAGGTCCAAGAGCTGAATATCCTACTAGTCGAAATCAAGAAGCAATGCGATTTAGGGTGGACCTCAGCAAAACACTATCATGATCAAAGGGTTCAAGTAATGAATGCCGTGAGGTGGTGGAGAGAAGAGGCCCGAGAGCGAGGGATCGATATTGACATATGGAAAAAAAGATATATGAGCATGAATTTGGAGCTAAGCCATTGTATTCCGAATTTTGTCCAATGCTTTGAAAAGGAAAAAAAAAATTCGTGCGGACCCTATGCTTCGTCTCCCGGCTGAATTGGATGATTTCATGCAGATGTGTGGAGGGTTTGCTCGAGGACTAAAAAGAAAGAGACCTAAGCTATTGACTTTAGGATGAAATGTAATCCCAATCTATTTATTGTTTTGAGGAGATTTTAATGAAATATGGCCTTGTCTCCATAATTCTATGTTTTGCTTTGAGGAGTTTTTTAATGAAATCGGTTCTTGCCTCTATGATTCCTTCGCAATCCAACTCTTGCACTTGACTTGCGACGACACCTATCGTGGAGCATGGTCTTCCTTTAGTATGTTGTCAACTACATCTTTGCCTTATAGGATTCTTCCTTCTGCGCAAAGGGTAGGACGAGATGTCTCAATTCAGAAATTGCTAGTGTGTTTGAGGCAACATCTATTGTGGAGAGTTGTTTCTCCCCTAGATTTGTTGTCAACTCCATTTCATCTTATGAGCACAATGCTCTCTGTGTGGGATGGAGGGACCATCTCTTGTCTGTTATAAGGTGTTAACTCAAAAAAAAATATAATAAAAATATAATAATAATAACTCCAAAGGTGATTTTCATAAAATCTTTTTTGCATTTTCCCAACAGTTTGTTCTCACTTTTGTTTCGATTAAAACAGTGTGTGGCTTTTCTTAACAATTGCTCGAAGACATCCTTATCGCACTCGGTCACAGACAAGAGCCATGGCGGATGAACTAGAAGAAGTCCAAGAGATCAGGGATGAAGTCAGTCAAATCAAGGATCAAGTGACTAAGATGATGGAGATCATACAAGCAATGCAGAAGGAAAATAACACAGAGGAGAACCCTCCAGCCTCGAATGAAGGACATCCGGCCACACCTCTCATTCTCCCCGGTTTTGCTCAGATTCCTATTCAGGGCTTCAACCAACCAGGGGCCATGATGCCTCTCACTATTTATCCAAGCAACCAAACTCATCTTTCATTTGACCCGAACAATCCCCCATACGGTTTGCCTCGTGGATTTGTGCCCATACGACCCCATGACCCACAAGATGGCATTCAAAACTCTGAACATATCACTCAGACACAAACCCCCACTGATGCTGTTGAAATGCCACAAACACAAACTGTCAACCCTACAGATGGTAACACCCCGACAGTGACACTTCCTGCCAATCAAAAACATCCACAATACACCCTACATTATGGACCCCAAGGGACTCAAATGATGCCAAACTTCGGATCCTCCTACATGCCATACTTGTTCCCTCAGAATATGTACGGTGAAACTCCAGTGAATCAGTCAGGAGGGAATTCCCAATCTAAAGAAAAGTTGGAAGTGCTAGAAGAAAGACTACGGGCCATTGAAGGAGTAAATACTTATGGTCTGCGGGATGCTTCGGAACTTTGTATGGTGCCAAATGTTATAATTCCTCCAAAATTTAAGGTACCCAATTTCGACAAATATCGGGGAACCACTTGTCCCAAAAACTATCTGACCATGTATGTAAGGAATATGGCATCACACGCTCAAGATTGGTACACGCATCTCGAACAGGTCCAAGTCCGATCCTTCAAAGATCTAGCACATGCATTCCTGAAGCAATACAAGTACAATATTGACATGGCTCCTGATAGGATGCAACTCCAGAATATGGCAAAGAGAGACACAGAGACTTTCAAGGAGTATGCACAACGATGGAGGGAATTGGGGCCGAGGTAGAGCCTCCATTGGCTGAGAAAGAAATTGTGGCAATGTTCATTGATACCCTCCAGTCGCCTTTCTATGATAGAATGATTGGAAGCGTGTCATCGAACTTTTCTGACATGGTCTTCATCGGTGAGAGAATTGAAAGTGGAATGAGGAATGGCAAGATCACTGAGACTTCAATAATGAATGGCCTGAAGAGAGCCCCGTTTGTGAAAAAGAAAGAAGGAGAAGCACACGCAGTAACCTTTGAACAAAAGAAACCAAACCAATATAGACCAAACCAAACACCCGCCTTCCAAGCCCAATACGCCCCATATCACCAAGCCAACCAGCCATACATCGCTGCCACTTCACAATTTCCAAATCCTCAACAGATGGTTCCTTACCGGCCATCATACCCCTCTCAACCTCAAGCACCCCTTACCATGCCACCTCAAATTGTCCAACCCCCAGGTCCGAACCCAAACACCAGCCAAACAAGACCACCGTATAACTCGGAAAGAAAGCCAGTACATTTCGACCAGATACCCATGACCTACACTGAGCTACTGCATCAGCTCATAAGTTAATCTGTGTTGACTCCTATCCCAATGAAACCATTGGGGCCTCCTTATCCGAAGTGGTTTGACCCAAATGCTAAATGTTAGTATCATGCGGGGGCAATAGGTCATTCCACTGAGAACTGCAGGGTTTTCAAATTTAAGGTACAAGATCTTATTGATGCTAAGTGGTTGAGCTTTCAGAAAGATGCTCCGAATGGAGCACAAGGTCCTATGCCTAATCATGGGGGTTCGGGAGTCAACGCCATTGATAGCTTTATGGAACCTACTCTTAAGAGCCAAGTGGCTGATGTAAGAACTCCCATGAGAGTTATTTTAAGGGAGATGCAGAAACATGGATTGGTACAAACCTCAATTGTTGAAGAGAAGACTCTTGATGAAGAGATAAGGTGTGACTTCGATGGGAATATGGGGCATTCAATTGAAGACTGTGCAGAATTTCGATAGGTTGTGCAACAGTTAATAGATATGAAGATTATCCTAATTGGTTGTGAACCGAATGCGTGTGGCATTAACAAGGTCGCTGAATCTACAATTTCCCCAACTCCAGTTAATATAACTCCTTTTACTGTTGTGATTAATTCTCAACCGGTTCCTGAGCAAGTCGCTCTGAAGCCAATGGTGATACACTATACTGAGAAAGAGCCTATGCCGGTTTCGAGTGGGCCAACACCAGTTGTCATCCGAGTCCCAGGTCCTTTCCCTTATAAGGACACCAAAGCGGTACCATGGAAATATGATAGGCAGGTTCAACAAAGTCCTCCCAACGAGACCACTGTGGTTACCGACATTTCGGGAATTGGTGGAATGACTAGGAGTGGTCGCATTTATACTCCAGAGGTATTGCGAAGGGAGGGAACAGAAAAGGAAGAAAAAGATCGCAAGGGGGAAGAGAAGGTGGAAGGAACACCGACCGAAAAGGATACCAAAGGGGGTGATAATAAAAAGGAGGTATCTGATGAAGAAGTCGGTGAATTTTTGAAGTTCATCAAGCAGAGCGAATACAGGGTTGTGGATCAATTGAATCAAACTCCAGATCGGATATCTCTCTTGTCTTTGTTGATGAATTCTGAGCCACATAGGAGAGTACTGATGAAGGTACTGAATCAAGCTCATGTCTCTCATGACATCACAATTGATAAGCTTGATAACATCGTGGGTAACATCGTTGCTGATAATTATATCACTTTCACTGATGACGAAATTCCAGCTGAAGGAATGGGGTAAAACAAGGCGTTACATATCTCGGTGAAGTGTCGAGATCATGTGATGGATAGGGTTCTCATTGATAATGGTTCTTCTTTGAATGTAATGCCAAAGTCAAAACTGGCAAAGTTGCCTTTCGATGGAACTCATATGAAGCCAAGCACAATGATTGTAAGAGCTTTCGATGGCACCCGAAGGGAAGTTATGGGAGAAATTGAATTGCCCATTCATATTGGCCCTTATACCTTTGAAATACTCTTCCAAGTAATGGACATTATGCCAACTTACAGTTGTCTCCTGGGACGATCATGGATCCATTCGTCTGGAGCTGTACCTTCTACACTGCACCAGAAAGTGAAGTTTATTATCGATAGCAAGTTGATAATTGTTTATGGAGAGGAGGATATGTTAGTGAGTAAGCCATCAACAATCCCTTACATTGAAGCTGCCGAAGAAGCTCTTGAGACCGCTTTCCAATCGCTTGAAATTGCCAATGCCACTTATGTCGGGGACGGTGCTCCACTCTTAAAACCTCGGTCATCTAAAGCGTCTGTTATGATGGCTAGGGTTATGCTCGGAGGAGGATACCGACCTGGAAGCGGTTTGGGGAAGAATAGCAAAGGTGTCACTGACATCCTCATGCTCACCGAGAATAAGGACATGTTTGGGTTGGGATATAAACCCACCAAGGCTGACAAGATGAGGGTTATAGAAGAGAAGAAAAGAAAGAGGTTGGCTCGGCTAGAAAATCGTGAATACGAGGCTGAAAGGGTTCCCATCTGTGACATTCGATAGAGCTTCCGAAGTGTAGGGTTCACATTCCTGGACTAAGCAGCAGCTGTTGAAGATGATTATCTCGCCGATCATGGTGTCAATTTGGTGTATCCATGCCCTCCGGATACAGAGCTCAACAATTGGGAGGTCATTGAGTTCCCCAGGACCATAGAGTTTTTTTCAAAGTAATTCTGTAATGCTTATCCTTTAGCTCTGCCCAAGGCTTTAGGATTTTTGTTGTAATGGGCTTACTTGTTTCCGTTTCAATATGACTTATCAATAAATGCATGCATTCAATATCTTTATGTTCTTATCTCTTTTTTTACTTTCGCTTTTATTCATCGTTCCTCACCAATAAATGGAGTTTCTCGTTCTTAACCTTTATTCATTCATCTTTCCCTGATAACTATCAAAATGCAAATCTAAAAGTGACTCTCTTGAAAATGACATTGTTAGTAACTCAACGTACAATCTTGACTATCCTATTGATCATGATGATGAGGTTGTTGATGATGACGGGGAAGTTCCTCTTGAACTATTGAGGTTGGTAGAGCAAGAAGCCATGGAAATTAGACCCCATGAAGAGCCGAGTGAACTAATCAATTTGGGAACCGAAGATGATAAAAAAGAGGTCAAGATTGGCCTTTCCCTGGAAGAAAAGGAGCGAAGTAGGTTGATCAAGTTGTTGATGGATTATAAAGATGTTTTCGCATGGTCGTACCAAGACATGCCAGGGTTAGACCCCAGTGTAGCAGAACACAAATTGCCATTAAAGCCGGAGTGTCCTCCAGTAAAGCAGAAGTTGCGAAGAATGAAAGCAGAAATGTCTCTAAAGATCAAAAAGGAGGTCAAGAAACAACTGGATGCAGGTTTCCTAGAAGTTGTAAAGTACCCTCAATGGCTTGCTAACATCGTTCCTGTTCCCAAGAAGGATGGAAAGGTTCGAATGTGTGTTGACTATCGAGATCTGAACAGAGCTAGCCCAAAAGATGACTTTCCACTGCCTCACATTGATGTTCTTGTAGATAATACTGCTCAACATGCATTATTCCTTTTCATGGATGGATTCTCAGGATATAACCAGATCAAGATGGCACCTGAAGATATGGAGAAAACTACATTTGTCACTTTATGGGGAACCTTTTGCTACAAGGTTATGCCCTTTGGCTTGAAAAATGATGGGGCAACATATCAGCGGGCTATGGTGGCTTTATTCCATGACATGATGCATAAGGAGATAGAAGTTTATGTAGATGACATGATCCCCAAGTCCAGATCCGAAGATGACCATGTTGACAATCTGCAGAAACTTTTTGAGCGGTTAAGGAAGTTTGAGCTCCGATTGAATCCCGCCAAATGCACTTTTGGAGTGAAATCAGGAAAGATTATGGGGTTCATTGTTAGTCAAAGATGAATAGAGGTTGATCCTGAAAAAGTTCGAGCAATCATCGATATGCCAGCACCTCGAACGGAGAAAGAAGTTCATGGGTTTTTAGGAAGATTGAACTACATTGCCCGGTTCATCTCCCAACTGACCGCGACATGTGAACCAATCTTTAAATTGCTACGTAAAAATCAGGCGGTGACATGGAATGAAGATTGTCAAAAGGCCTTTGAGAAGATCAAAGAATACCTACAGGAGCCTCCGGTCTTGGTTCCCCCAGTGCCGGGAAGACCTCTCATCATGTATTTGACTGTGCTAGATGAATCGATGGGTTGCGTGTTGGGGCAACACGATGAGTCGGGAAGAAAAGAACATGTCATCTATTATCTAAGTAAGAAATTCACCAGTTGTGAAGCCAACTATTCACTATTAGAACGCACTTGCTGTGCTTTGGCTTGGGCGGCTCGCCGTTTGAGGCATTACATGTTGTGTTACACTACCTGGTTGGTGTCCAAAATGGATCCGATCAAGTATATCTTTGATAAGCCTGCTCTGACTGGAAGAATTGCTCGCTGGCAAGTCCTGCTATCAGAATATGACATTGTCTATGTCACCCAAAAAGCAATAAAAGGGAGTGCTCTCGCAGAATATCTAGCCAATCAGCCAGTAGAAGATTATGGATCGATGCAATGTGACTTCCCAGATGAAGATATAATGGCTTTGTTTGATAGCGAGCAATCACCAGAAATAGAAAAGTGGACTTTGTTATTTGATGGAGCTTCTAATGCATTAGGGCATGGAATCGGGGCAATACTAATCTCACCGGAAAATGATTATTTCCCTGTCACTGCAAGGCTTTGCTTTGATTGTACAAACAACATAGCCGAATATGAAGCTTGTGCGCTCGGGATCTTGGTAGCAATAGAATCAAAGGCAAGGATACTGGAGGTATATGGGGACTCTGCATTAGTCATCCACCAGCTAAGAGGGGAATGGGAAACCCGAGATGCCAAATTAATCCCGTACCATGATTACATCAAAGGTTTGATTGAGCAGTTTGATGAAGTCACATTCCATCATATTCCTCGAGAAGATAACCAATTAGTTGACGCGCTATCTACCTTGTCCTCGATGTTCAAAGTAAGTGACGAGAGAAACTTACCACTCATCAAAATGGAAAGTCGTGATCATCCTGTATATTGTCAAGTGATAGAGGAAGAGTCTGATAAAAAACCGTGGTACCATGACATTAAATGCTTTATCCAAAGAAGGGAATACCCTCCGGGCACTTCAGAAAATGACAAAAGAGCTCTAAGAAGACTTGCAATGGGTTTCTATTTAAATGGAGGTATTCTTTACAAAAGAAATCATGACATGGTGTTGTTGAGGTGCGTTGACGCGAAAGAAGCTAAACGGATAATTGAGGAGGTCCATGAAGGATCTTTCAGAACACACGCGAGTGATCATGCAATGGCAAGAAAAATCTTGAGGGCTGGCCAATATTGGTTGACAATGGAGGTTGATTGCTTTAATTATGCGAAGAAGTGCCATAAGTGTCAAATATATGCTGATAAGGTTCATGCACCGCCAACTCCCTTGAATGTCATAATGGCACCCTGGCCGTTCTCAATGTGGGGAATGGATGTGATCGGTCCAATCGAACCAAAGGCATCGAATGGGCATCGCTTCATTCTTGTTGCCATTGATTATTTCACAAAGTGGGTTGAGGCTGCATCATATGCCAATGTGACCAGGAATGTCGTGATCAAATTTGTAAAAAGAGAATTAATGTGTCATTATGGGTTGCCAAGTGAGATTATCACTGATAATGCGACTAACTTGAACAACAAGTTGATGAAAGAGATGTGCTAAAATTTCAAAATAAAGCATCACAATTCCTCCTCGTACCGCCCAAAGATGAACGGGGCAATTGAGGCCGCTAATAAAAATATCAAGAAGATTGTCCAAAAGATGGTGGTGACGTATAAGGATTGGCACGAGATGTTACCTTTTGCTTTGCACGGCTACAATACCTCTATTCGCACCTCGACAGGGGCAACTCCGTATTCTTTAGTTTATGGGATGGAGGCAGTACTCCCGGTTGAAGTAGAGATCCCCTCACTAAGGGAATTGAGAGAGGAAGAATTGGAAGAAGCCGAGTGGGTCCAAGATCGACTCGACCAATTGAACCTTATTGAAGAGAAGAGATTAGCAGCACTGTGTCATGGTCAATTGTACCAGAAAAGGTTGATGAGAGCTTACGAGAAGAAAGTACGCCCCCAACAGTTTCGGGAAGGTGACCTAGTGCTCAAAAAGATCCTACCAATCCAAAAGGATCATCGAGGCAAATGGACCCCGAATTACGAAGGACCTTACGTTGTGAAAAAAGTCTTCTCGGGAGGAGCTTTAATTCTCACCAGGATGGATGGGGAAGATCTTCCACTCCCTGTAAACTCAGATGCAGTCAAAAAGTATTATGCTTGAACGCACTTCCCAAAAAAAAAGTCAAAAAAAAAGTGAACAATGATAAAAGAAAAGCTCGCTAGACTGAAAATCTGAAAAGACAGTCTAGGCAAAAGTTAGAGCAACCCGATAGACTGAAAACCTAAAAAGGCGGTCTAGGAAAAATTTAGGGTTCAAAAATAAAATAAAAACATAACAATGGAAGTGTCGTCAAGCTGAAGAACTGGGGAAATCAGTGGGCTAGATACATGAAGACCGGGGCAGATAGCATTCTCAGATGTTGATTAGTAAGCAGTCGAGATAGTATGAGGGATACTAACACTAGTCATGGAAAGAGATGTCACTTGAGGAGAAGTGTTTGCACTCCACAACCTTTTTGCAATTCCATACTCCATTGTAATATCTGCTTTGTATACCTTTTCAGTCCAAATATAATGACATTGACTCCCAATTCTTTGTACCCTTATCCCTTTGCCTTAACTTTTGTCGATTGTGTGTGTGCATTCATCATGATAAGTATATACTGAAATGTGAAACATGTATTGGTGTCTTCAAAAGCATTTAGAATTTCTTTGAAAGTCTCAAAAGTTCGTAAAGAACAAGATGCTCTCCCGACAAAGGACACCGTGGTCTACTGACAAGAAGCACGGGGACGATCATTGCAAAGGAAGCGTACCCTTTCAAAAGTGCTTAGCCTTTATTCTCCGCGAAGACAGGACTTGTTTTAGTTCATCTCAGAGCTTGTCTGTGATCAACACTTTAAGGGGTCAAGGGTGATAATAAAAACCACCTAAGCGATGAAAAAAATTAAAAATAGTAATGTATTACAGGCTTTCCTTGTGTTGCATTGAAACCATCTGAGGTGTTCATCAAGCATATAGGGCATTTCTCGCATCATGCATTACAATTGTTTATCTTTTGTGAGCACAAAACCCAGTAAATTGCACAGACATCGTAGGTTTTTACCTTTCATGTCAAGCTTCTACGGATAACCGACTCCGCAAGCTTTTTAACCTTTTTGTTTGCAAGCTCCAGCGGATACCCTAATCCGCAAGCTTTTTACCTTTCCTTTAAAGCTTCAGCGGACACCCGACTCCGCATGCCTTTTTATTTTATGTCAAGCTTCAGTGGATAACCGACTCTGCAAGCTTTTAATCATTTTGCTTTCAAGCTTCAGCGGACAACCGACTCCGTAAGCTTTTAACATTTCTTTTCAAGCTTCAGCGGATAACCGACTCCGCGTGCTTTTTATTTTCTTTCAAGCTTCAGTGGATAACCGACTCCACAAGCTTTTTACCTTTCCTGTCAAGCTTCAGCGGACAACCGACTCTGTAAGCTTTTTAACATTTCTTTTCAAGCTTCAGTGGATAACCGACTCCACAAGCTTTTTACCTTTCCTTTCAAGCTTCAGCGGACAACCGACTCCGTAAGCTTTTAACATTTCTTTTCAAGCTTCAGTGGATAACCAACTCCACAAGCTTTTTACCTTTCCTTTCAAGATTCAGCGGACAATCGAATCCGTAAGCTTTTAACATTTCTTTTCAAGCTTCAGTGGATAACCGACTCCACAAGCTTTTTACCTTTCCTTTCAAGCTTCAGCGGACAACCGACTCCGTAAGCTTTTAACATTTATTTTCAAGCTTCAATGGATAACCGACTCCACAAGCTTTTAATCATTTTGCTTTCAAGCTTCAGTGGACAACCGACTCCGTAAGCTTTTAACATTTCTTTTCAAGCTTCAGTGGATAACCGACTCTGCACGCTTTTTATTTTCTTTCAAGCTTCAGTGGACAACCAACTCCACAAGCTTTTAACCTTTTAGTTCCAAGCTTCAGCGGATGATCGACTCCGCATGCCTTTTATCTTTTGTCAAGCTTCAGCGGGTACCATACCCCGTAAGCTCTTTTATCTTTCTATTTGAACTTCAATAGGCGATCCATCCCGTAAGCTCTTTTAATTGTGCATCCTTTTACTTGTCAGTGAACTTGGGTCAAAATTGGAGTTCATGTCTTTACTCGTTTCTTATAATGATAATTGGTTAACTACGGTTACCCCTATTACCTAATAAGAAACAAGTAAAGAGGGGCAGCTGTGAACACCTAATTTTGTCCGGGTATTTTTCTCTTTTTAATTAATTTTTTTTAAAACAAAAAAGAAATATAAAATTGTAAAAAAATAATAATATATATATCTTTGTCATGTTCTTGGCCCAATTTTCTTTTTATTGTTGCAAGTGTTGAGCCCATAGCCCAAATTCACATTAAAAAAAAGAAAGAAGAATGCTTAAAATAAAAATAAAAATTATGTTCTGCTCTCATGCTTGTACCCCTCTTTGTCATATTCTTCTTTTTCAAAGACAAAGAGGGATAATGGTACAGTACTACCCCTGCACCATTGCAACCAAGCAAGGTGGTGGAGCAAAGGTTGATTTGCTCCCCACTACTTGTACCCACACCAGCTGGCCTAACAAGAAGATTTGTCATCTTCTTCATTTTTTGTGTTATATATTGCATTGAACAGTGACAATGAGGGGGGGATTTGGCTCTTATCAGCTAAGGAAAAAAATCAATCAAAAAGCACACCTAAGATTTTCTCTGCTCGTTTCCTCTCCATCTTTTAGTTTCATCCTCCAAAAAAAACAAACAACAACAACAAAACAGAAAAACAAAGAAAACCACACACACACTCACCTTCATCCTTCCACCTTCATCTTCCTCCCTCTCACATCACCTTCCTCCTTCATCTCCCCACAACTCAGACACCATCATCTCAGCCACCATCATCGCAACCTCAGATCCCAGAACCAAGCGCCACCGAACCCGCAAGCTCCGCCGTTGCCGTTGTCGTCTCGTTCCTCGCCGTCACGACCCGAACCAGATCCGAGGGTAGACGCTGTTCACATCTTCTTCACCACCGTCGGACCTCCGCCTTACCAGATCCAGTAGCCACCACTGATCTTCGCTCAGTCGTACCGTGCGTGCGAACATCTCGCACTACTTGGACTCGCCGCCGCCGTGGATCTCTCCAGTCGCCGTTTCGCACGCGCTGCGCCAGGCCCGCGCGGTTCGGACCCACATCCGTGACCCACGCTTCTCGTCGCCATCGCAAGCCGCTATCATCACGACCACCGCCACGAAGCTCAGATCCGGGACTACCATCTCGCCTCCAACCCAGCCACTAGGGGTGAGCAAAATTGAATGACCCGCCCGAAACCGCCCGACCCGTTACTAATTTTTGTGCAACGGTCGGGTTGAATTGGTTTGGCGGGTGGAAAATTCGGTTTTAGATGGATAAGAGCGGGCGGGTTCGGGTCTGGTTTATGTCATCCACCCGATGCAGGCCGATCCGCTTATAACAATTTTTTTTTTTAATGGAGAATGGGCTGCCAAGACTAGATCTTAGATTTTTTTTCCCTCTTCAGTTATTTTTTTTTTTGGTACTTAATTGGGCTGAAAGCCTTAAATTTTAATTAGGCTCGTTGGGTTTTTTTTTAATTTTTTGGAATAAAATTAAATAATTGAAAATCCTAAATCCGCCCGAAAACCGACCAACCCGCACCCGGCCAACCCGATGTATAGATGGGCGGGTTCGGATTCCATTTTTCTTACCTCGAACCCGCCCGAACCCGACCCCTGCCAGCCACGACCTTTGACAGAAGTCGTCGTTCCGACCAGCCACTGTCCGACCAGCCACTGCTCTCTCCGGCGTTCATGTAGGTGAAGGGCCAAATTTGATCTCTTGGCTGGTTTGTCACTCTCACTGTAACTTACCCTATCTTTGCTCGATGTGTGAAGAATGAGAAAGTACTCTTGTTTCAAAAAAAAGTCATCTATTTATATTTTCTTTTCCTTTTTTGTTTTATTTGCTTTTAGCCTTTTTTACTTGTTGGATTTGGGCTTATGGGGATATTTGGGTTCTGGTGGCCTGATGGATTTACTTGCCTTCTTCCCCTTTTTTAGTTACTGATATGTTGTGTTTCATTTGGGTAAAAAAAGGGGGATGGGGGGGGGGGGGGGGTCATAAAAATAAAAAGAGAGAATCTTTCGAGTTCACGCAACAATCTGCAACGGCTATGTATGTTTTTTCATCCTCAAGTGTTGTATGAATTGTAAGGGTTTATCGTATAGCTCCGCTATCTTTAACCCTATCCAAGAGTGAATTCCTTCTTTTTGTACAAATTAAAATATCTTCAATTTACTATTTTTTAACAAAATGTTACCCAACTTTTTGTAAAAAATAAAAAAATCTCTTTTTTAATTCACGCAACAATCTACGACGTTGGTGTATGTTTTTTTCATCCTCAAGTGTTGTATGAATTGTAAGGGTTTATCGTATAGCTCCGCTATCTTTAACCCTGTGCAAGAGTGAATTCCTTCTTTTTGTAAAAATTAAAATATCTTCAATTTACTCTTTTTTAACAAAATGTTATCCAACTTTTTGTAAAAAATAAAAAATCTCTTTCTTTAATTCACGCAACAATCTAAGACGTTGGTGTATGATTTTTCATCCTCAAGTGATGTATGAATCGTAAGGGTTTATCGTATAGCATTGCTATCTTGGACCCTGTGCAAGAGTGAATTTATTTCATAATAAAATCTTTTTTAAATAAATCTTTTCAAAATCAAATCCCTTTTTTAAAAAAATTAAAATCAACCAACCAATCAAATTTTTCTAAAGAACTACGTGGTTTTGAGTTTCCCATCGCACCCGGGAATACGTAGGAGCAAGATAAATCATCTTGTCAAGCCAAAATTAAATTTTTATATTTTGTCTCTTTTTATGTTAAAGTAATTAATCAAAATATTTAAACTTTTCCTTTTTTAGGAATGCTCTATGGACACAGTGTCATGTTCAGTCCATTAGATTTGAGGTTGCCCCGTGGACTCATGTGTCATGTTCAACCTCATTTAGTTTTATAACAATAAATTTAAAAATATAAAAATTAATAAAAAATTAAAATATTAAAAATTATAAAATAATTCTTTCTTGTAAATAATTTTTGGGGTAAAATAAATACTTAAAAGGTTATTAAAATGTTTTTGCACAATTCACTTGAGGTACCCTTTTTTAAACGGGCAATGTGGGGTGCTAACACCTTCCCTACTCGTAACCGACTCCCGGACTCACATATCTCTTTTTTTTAGACCAGTTTACCTTTAAATAATTGGGTTTTCTAAGATTTTCCCATAAAAAAATTTTAGTGGCGACTTCTCTGTTTTTTTTATTTCCCTTTTTGGCGGCGCCCGGACAGGACGGTCGCGACAGTCCCTGACACTGTTAACTTAAAATCAATTTAGTCCATACGATTTTCAACGGAAGGACTAAGTTGATTACCGTTTTACAATTTCAAGGACTAATTTGAAATTTCAGTAATTTCGGGATCAAATTGATACTACTTCACAATTTCATGGATCAAATTGGGTATTTACTCGAAGGAATTGGGACTCGGAAATATGGTTTTTTAGATGGATGCAAAATATGTGGTGGATAACTTCAACAATAATTAGGAAGACTTTCCATTTTTGGTGCTATTATTTCTAATTCTGGGCATTTCTTTAATTTACATTTTCAAAACTCTTCTATAGAGTTCATTAGGAGAGAGGCTATATAGTTGCTCATACCTTGATTAGGGTAGTTACATGTTTTGCTAGCTCTCATACATTTGATGACATTCCGATTTGTATTGAGACTTTGATTATGAATGAAATGCCATAACCTCATTTTTATAAATAAAAGAAAATTGTTTTCAGTACTAGATAAGTTTATACAAATGAGGGTTAAGATCCAAACTAAACTAAAACACTACAAAGAAAGGAAACTCCAGCAATATCATTCAGCAGAAGCTGACCATACCCCATACATAGGAGGGACATCCAGGACAAGAAGACCAATTGGGCGAGAATGAGAGTAATTAGCATGCCAATCAACCACCCAAACTTAACTGTTTCTAGCATTTTTATAAGAAAAATATTATTGCAGAGTTTTTTTTTTTTCTTGTCATAATTGTTTACTACTTAATGATATCCCAATTATAAATTTTGAGCTTATTATCAAAAGGTTTTTTTTTAAGAGACTTATTATCAGAAGCTAAATACTCGATACCCATGAATATATGTTGTTTTAACTAATTATTGAGACATTGGTATGCAAAATATATATATATATATATATATATATATATATTGTTTCAATACTTTCAACTTAAAAAGGTTTATTTTTGAATTTTTTTCCCCAGTCCCGTCCATGCCGTAAATCTGCATAAAAATTATAGAAGTTCTTTGGGTAAACAGGATAACCAAGTACCTCAAGGAAGAGAGCAACGTCTTTTGTAAATGGTGGGGGATATATCTTTATCCTTGAAACCTCTCGATCTTATGTTTTTGACAGGTTGTGTGTGCCCGTGAAGGTATGCTTGTCCTCTTTAATTTGTCTTCTTCAGTGTATTTAGCATAGACACACACTTTTTAACATACTCCCTTCCATTGGTTGAAATTCACGTGGGTCATATTAATTCATGTGAATCCCACTTGAATTTTGTATGACCCACATAATTTTCAACCAATAAAAAGAAGTGTGTTGGAAAGTGAGTGTTAGAGGGTATGTTACTAGCATTTCTCTAACGTTTGTTCTATTTAGGAATTTTATCATTTTTTTATATTTGAAATTCTATAAATCATTATTATAGTTCCCTTGTCCGTTTTGGTTTTTAGCTCAAAACATGTACAATTATTACATTATTTTGTATTTAGATCTGTTCCATGAATTTCATGGAAGAAACGACTAATTAATTTTAAAAGAGAGGATTAAATTGAGAGAAATCGTGAGAGACTATTGTATCCAGAAAAGATTGTAAAAACTTAATTATGTGAAGAACTGAAGACAAAGAAAGTAAATGAAAGATCAAAATAAGACTTCTATTACATCCATCGAACGAGCTATGTGATTCACAGACAGTTGACAATTTGGAACATGACATGCTCCTAAAAAGTGCGGAACACCATTATATTCTCCTATAAAATCAAAACAAAGTATGATGTTGTTTCCTTTTTCCTTGTCATGAAAATCAAAATGCTCACTTACATTAACTTTAAAGAGAGAGCACATTACTAAAGAAATGCAAAATTTACATACAAACGTAGCTTTTGGCCTTATGAAGTCCACAACAACAGTGATTAAAGAGAAGTGAGGGGAAACAAACCTAAGAAAACCTTAGATGTCTACAGCAATATATCTTGCCTACTAACACTCAAATCCCATATGTAGAATTATACATAAGCAAGTAAGAGAAGCCGCAACCCATGCCATGCTTCTGTGGTATGATATGAAGGGCTTAAATGTGATTTTGGATCTTTCTGTAATTTTATATTTATGTTTTAAATCAGCAATTTCGGATTTTAAATTCTTAATTTCTTTATACAAAAAAGGAAGACTTAAAGGTTCTTGACTAAAAGATGATTCTGACACATTTTGAGGGTTCAGAATTTCTTTTAAACTATAACATTTAAATTCTTGTTTTTCAACTTCTTGGGATTCTAATTCTTTATATTTTTCAAGCATAGCTAGTTTAACTTGTGGGTCCTCAATTTGACCAATCAAATCAAGGAGAACTCTTGCTTCTTTTGAGATAACATTAATTGTAAATTTACAATTACAATTATCTCCTAAAAAACCCCAACTTAGACAACCAGCATCAGAATCCGAAGATGTTTCTTGATTCTGATAAATAACATCTGAATCATCATCAGAGGATGAGTCTTCAGAAGAATTAGATTCATAAAGAAGAATTTTTGAAATTTGTTCTTTAATTTCATCATTCATTTTGAGTTCTTTTATTTTTTGTTTAACTCTACAATCTTTAGCCATGTGACCAACACGACCACACTTACAACAAGTTATATTTTTCTTAAAATCTTTATTATAAGGCTTTTTATAAGATTTTCTTGGTGATTTCTTATAAGGTTTAATTTCTTTTTCTTTTTTACTATATTTTTTATAACTTTTAACTTTTTTAGGAAACTTTTGAGTATTAACTCTTCTCTGCTTAGAGGGAGGAGTTAATTTCTCATAACCAAATTGTTCACAAAAATTTCCTAATTATTTACTATTTGTTTACTTTCAAATTTTACTTGTCTATGCATTGTAATATCTGTGCAAAATTGTAAACCAGTTTTATTTACTATAGAGATTAACCTTCCATAGGTTAAATCTTCCGAAGGAGTTCCAGGGTACTCCAATTTTAGTTGAGTTCGAACTTTTGTAGCAAAGTTTTTGGGAAGACCTGATATAAATCTGTCTTTCCAATAAGCTTCTCTACAATCAGTTCTAGTATAAATTTTTGTCAAAAAATTATCTTTATACCATCTAAACTCACCAAGAGTTGGACAGTACAAATTATTTAATATCTCAAGAGATCTATCAGCGAAAGTATTTGTGTCGCCAACAAATGCTTGAGATATAGCAAAAATTAGAGCTTCAACTTGTTGATCAATAGGATACTCAACAGGTTGACCATGCTCATCATTTCTTGTTTCAGTTTTTGTAAAATTTAAAATAGCTTGTCTTTCATTTTCTCTTAAATTATTGTCCCACCAACCTTTCAGGCTACCGGTGAAACCTTGAATTAAAATTTTACATGTTGAAACAACACTATTATTTCTTGCTCTATAGATTGTAGCAGCCATAGACATTTCTTCTAATTTTCGCATTATTTGATGTTCAGAAAAACCATCTATATTCCACTCGACAATGCCTTCACCATTGTACTGTGAAGCATTATCTAAACTATTATCTTCAAATTGAATATCAGGCAAAGTGGGCCTGTGATAATAGTTTCTTGAAGTGGGATAAGTTCTTGATGTATTTTTTATTTTATTAACTACATCAATATCAGAATCTTGAAATTGTTTTTCAAGTTCTAAAACATCTTCATTTTTAATTACATTTAATTTTGATGAAGATAGTTTTAATGAAGCTAATTGTTTATTTATTTCATCTAATAAAGTATTATTAGATTCATTTCCAATTTTGATTTCTTTGATTTCAGAATCAGACAATTTATAGGGGGTTATTAAAGGCTTATTTAATTTTTTACTTGATTTTGAAGAAGATTCTATTTTTACAGGTGGATCAAAATCATCAAATGTACTGGCAACTTGATACAATAATTGATTTATATAATTTAATTGATGTTGAATATTTTTTATGTCATATCTTGTCGGATTTTGAACAACTAAAGTTTTGTCATCTTCTTTCATTGATTTGAAAGGCGATGCAGTAATTTCAATGTTATCGACATTTGGAATTGTGATTTCTTCCAAAGGTGGAATAACTGAAATTACTTCTTTACCCTTAGTTGTTTTCCAAATTTTCTTTGCAGAATTTAGAGTTTTTAATTCTAAATTTTGAAAACAGTGATTTTGAAACCATTCGAAGTAGGGAACAGTGTCGTCCTCTACCTCCTCCAAATAAGACAAATAACTTTCACGATATTGTCTTATTTCAAGCTGTGAGAATGAAGAAAAGAACCATTTTCGTTTTTCTTCATATTCAGGTTTTAAAAAATCTTTTTGAATTTTTTGTTTATCAACAATAAATTTTGTAAGAACAAAAATTTGATTTGATGTTTCAAAAGCTTGATTTGTTTCAGATAGAGTCGGAGACTCTCTCTGAACCTCCTGTTGCACCGGTTGAGGGGTGTCAACCCTATAATCTGGTTGAGGTATAACAGGATGATCTCTCACTCCTGCTAATCTCAAAGAATGGAATGAATCCATTGATCTTCGTGAATTGTTTGAATTAGTTTGCCTAGATCCTTCAGGACAAGTCCTAAAAGATCTTGTTGAATTGCTTCTATCAAAAGGAGCAAAACTAATTGAAACATTTCCTGAAGAATATTCAACGGGTATACTCATTACAGAAGGTTCTGGCTTTTCTGGAGGCAGAATCTCTTATAAATTCCATTCTAGATTTCTAGAGACTTCATTATGATTCAGTCTCCTTGGTGTAACAGCATTTGATTTATTTAAATTTACCTGCAAAATCAAAGTATCTTCTTTGGAAGATATATTTAAAGCTTTTGGCGAAATATTCGTTCTCATGGCTTTATAATATATTTTATATATTACAGCCATTGGATAGGAATTGGGATTCCAAATTCCTTCCTTTATTTTAATATCCAATTTTATATTATGTTTATTTTTACCAAGACTTTCTAAAGACATGGTATAATTTGGAAAATTATTAAAGAAAGTGGGACCATCATGAAGATTGGTCTCAATTATTGATAATATTTGATCATCGAACTTTGCAGGTCGAGTATCTCTTAGGCATACACACACAGGTGTGTCTATGCCTAATCTATGTAAAGGTTTTATTGCAACTTGTATTAAACCAATATGCAAAAATTTATATTTTTGTTTATGTTCCTTCAACATAGATAGATTCAAGAGATTTAAAGATTCTTGAGTCTTATCTACCTTGATGGTATATTCAGCAGTTTTGATGATAAAATCATATTTGAATTTATCAAGTAATTTTGTCGTATATATTTCAGAAACATTTAATGGAGGGATACTCCAATTATTGAGTTTCTGCTCTATATCAGGCAAAATTATTTGTTGTTCATTTATTAAAGAAGAATTTTGATTATCATTTTTAAAATTAGGTGAACTTGGACAATAATTTAAGAGAAAATGAAAGACAAGCTATTTTAAATTTTACAAAAACTGAAACAAGAAATGATAAGCATGGTCAACCTGTTGAGTATCCTATTAATCAACAAGTTGAAGCTCTAATTTTTGCTATATCTCAAGCATTTGTTGGCGACACAAATACTTTCGTTGATAGATCTCTTGAGATATTAAATAATTTGTACTGTCCAACTCTTGGTGAGTTTAGATGGTATAAAGATAATTTTTTGACAACAATTTATACTAGAACAAAACCCTGTTGAAAATATTGAGCTAATATATTCCATGGTTCAGATATATTTTTTGTTGGATCCCCCATTTTGGGCTCCAAAAGCAACAGTTGATGACAACCTGATTTTGTTTTATGTTGTAGAGGTTCTCGTTCAAGTATTTGAACATTTTGTGGGGTATTTTGGGGTGTTTGTGGGGGTTTACCCAAAGGGGTAAACTTGTTGGAAATTTCAATTGGATTTTTTTGTAGTGGGCTGGGCCGGTATTAGAGATTTAGCAATTTGTGATGCACTGGGTGCAAAGGTATCCAATGTTAAAGGTTTTTATTTTGAGGAAGAGGAAGGGGATGCCCCACCTCTTGAAGACCCACCTCGAGCCCTGCTTGCCATTATTGATTTGAAACCTGCAAAAATTCCCTGGTTAGATAATCAGGGATATGATTATTTTCACCTTTTAGAAATTCAATTTCAAAATCAAAGCAACTTAAAAGACTTTGCCATCTGGCAAAAATATGTTTTGAAACAAGATTTTTAACATCTTTTGCTGCTTTGCAATCTATACGTAATAAAAAAAAAATTATTAAACAAATCATCTTGAAATTTTGAAATACATAGTACTATAGATAAAATCTCCTTTTTAATAGTACTATATTTTTCCTGTGATGAGATCCAAAGACCAGAATGATATCGGACAATCTGCTCGACTTTTGACTCTGGAAGGATCTGTAGTAGGATACCACCATATCCTTTTTCTGAAGCATCTGTCTGAACTATTAGACTTGCTTCTGGATGAGGAATACCAAGACACGGAAGAGACTTGACATCCTTCTTAATTTCAGCCACTAGATTTGACAACTCATCAGACCAAGGTTTGGGATTCTTAGTCTTTCTAAGTCTACTATATAGGGGCTTACATTTTATCCTAATGTTAGGGATAAATTCTGACACATAATTTAAACAACCCAAAAATCGTTGTAATTGAGTTTTATCTTTTAATTCATTTGGAAAATTGTCAGCAAAAGCAATGCTTCTACTGATCGGAGTTATTGTGCCTTGAAATATTTCATGACCCAAAAATCTCATTTTTGTTAAACACAATTTTGTTTTCTTGACTGAAAGAGCATACCATTTCTTTTTATTGTTTCTTTGAAAACATTTAAATGTTTAAAATGTTGTTCCAAAGAATTGGAGAATATTAAGATATCATCGATGTATATTAAAGCAAACTCAGAATGAGGCTTTAATATTTCATCCATTATATTTTGAAAATCAATTTCTAAATCCTGTTAAATCAAAAGATTTAAATAACATAAATGATAATCTTGAAGAAACAAATTTCCTTTCCATAATTCATGGGAAGTAAAATCAAATTAGTTTTCTTCAAAAAGAAATTCTTTATCAGAAAATTGAAAAACAATTGCAAGATCCAGTTGTAAAAGAAAAAATAATTTCTTTACAAAAAGAATTTGAAACAGAAGTCTGTTCAATCATTCCAAATGCTTTTTGGAATAGGAAAGTTCATACGGTATCTCTACCTTATGAAAAAGACTTCGATGAAAGAAACATTCAAACTAAAGCTCGACCTATTCAAATGAATAGTGAGACTTTAGAATTTTGTTAAAAAGATATTCAAGATCTTTTAAATAAAAGATTAATAAGGCCAAGCAAATCCCCTTGGAGTTGCACTGCCTTCTATGTAAATAATAATTCTGAAATTGAACGTGGCGAACCCAGAATGATTATAAATTACAAACCACCATTAAATAAAGCTTTACAATGGATTATATATATATATATATATATATATATATATATATATATATATATATATATATATATATATATTATAGAAGTTCTTTGAGTAAACAGAAGTTCTTTGATACCAGACAGATGACGGGGTCAAGGAAGGAAAGGGGGGAAGAAGAGCAGGATGAAAGAAGTAGGAAAACAGGCGGAGATTACATTAATTAAAATAAATAAAATATGAAAATTAAAACATAAAAATAGTAAAAACAGATACTGTAGAGATTAAAAACAAGTAAAACAAGTAAAAACAAGTACTGTAGAAATTAAAACATGAAATAAAGCATAAACCCAGAAAGGTGGTAGAACCGACCAAGAACTGGGGAAAATAAAAACAAAATGAAACCGGAGCGGAGGCAGAGCCTCACCAGAACCGGTGGAGGGAGAAGAGATGATTTAAACCATGCAGGTTTTGATTGAAAACAGCTTGAAAACTACAAGCTTTAACGCTACAAGATTGAAAAGATTGAAGAAGAAAGAAAAAGAAGCGAGGAACTCACAAAATGAAAGCTCGGAATGCTCTCGAGTTGCTCAATCTAAAATCTCTCTAAAAATTCGTATTACTAACAACTGAACCTATCACCCTTTAAATAGAATATTTAAGATTTAATATTACAATAGTATCGGTAAAAATGACCTAAACTATTGCAATTATTACAACATATAACCGGTATCATGGTGAGGCTGTCTTTGTCGGTAAGTGAATAGTGCGGTGATAAAAAAGTCTTCAGTAACTTGACTGTAATCTTGTGATCGCGGTAAGGAAACAGATATCATCGGGTGACTAGAACTATTCAATCCAGAATTTTTGTTGACTTTGTTTGATCGAGGACTATTCATCGTCACTCAGGTTGACTGTAATATCAATTCCATAGCGATCATCTTCATTTTGATAGAAGGGATCCGAGCATTGGTGAAATCCTCTTCGTCTTCATCTTCGATTGTGGAAGCTTTTGCTTGGAGGATTTTGATGAAGAGGCTTCTTCCTCCTTTGCTAGCTTTAAGATTGCCTCCATATTTCGAAGGAAGCTTTCTTTTGAATTGGAACCTGCCAAAACCGAAACTATACGAGATCTCCGATTAAGAAACTCACAAGCCTCTGGGTTGGCTGCTTTCATCCACTTGGGATTTTCTTTGGAACCAGATTTTTACATTGTCACTTGTGGCTGCCGCATAGTTAAACTGTGCCCACCACTTGACAAAGGTTGCTCTTTGTAAAATTGGCAATAAACCAGGGTATTGATCTTGCTTCGGTATTTATATCGCCAACTGAAAACCCATGAAAGGGAAAGTTTAGAGAAAAATATTAGATTGACAGGGAAAGGGGTTTCCTTGTTGTCAAAATATTTTTCGAATGTTTGATATCCTTCAAGAACTTCTCCAGGAAGGATCTGCTTGATTGGGCCAAATATTCTCCACCAGTGGACGAACCAATGAGGGAATTTGTATTTAACATTCTTCTTGAAATATATCAACCAAGAATGTCTGTTTTGAATATTTTGGTACCAGAAAATGTTGTACCAAGCTTGTTGATAATCCCAGTAATTGAAACCAATGGGATCAAAAGTTTGAGAAAATTTTTTGAAAGCATTTAAATTCTTTCCAAATTGTTCAGGTGTTAAAACCTTCAAAATCTGGAAAGTTGAGTGAGTGTATGTTGATTGATCTTTAGGGTCACGGTAGTGTTTGATCGTGACAGAGTCAGTATCAATCAAAATAAACTCATAAAAATTTCTGGTTTTGTTTGGTTGGGATTGTTGGAAATGAGAACCATTTTGAAAGATTTTGGAGGGAACTTTGTTAGGGTTGTTATCCCAAAATTCTGGTTCCATTTGAACAACAAATTGAAATATGTTTTTTGCAACATAATTAGTTGCGGCCGTTTGAGTTTGGGTTTGGGTGTTGTCTTTTGATAAACGTGTATCAGGTTTGACAACATTTATGGGGATAGCTGATTGGGCTAATTCCCTGATTAGGTCTTTGAGTAGGGGTGGAGAACCTGATTCGTTTTCCACTCTATCTCCCCATGTTCCCTTAGGGAGTTTTGTAAGGCCTTGATCTTGAAAGGCTTGAAGAGTTTGGATTGGGATGCCATAGTCTTCTTTGGACTGTTTGGCTTCTTTGGGTTGAAGACCCAGTTGGGTTTGGGTTGAAGACCCAAGCTTGATTTGGGTTGTTGGGTCGATGACCCTGATTGCTTTTGGGTGAAGGCCCGATTTGGACGCACCTTGGCGTTTGGGTCCTTTATTAAGGACAATACCTTTACCCTTCCCCTTTGAAGAGGAAGTTTCTGTCTTTGGCATTGCTTCGCCAATCTCTCTCTTACCTACCCTGTAAATATTCACGAGTAAGAAAGTCAGGTAGAGAATTTGAAGAGCCTTTGATAAATTCAATTTCAAAATCAAATGCACTTAAAATTGCTTGCCATCTAGCAAAAATTTGTTTTGATGCTAAATTCTTAACATCTTTTTGTAAAATATCTTTAGCAGATTTACAATCTACTCTAACCAAAAATTTTTGATTAAGTAAATCTGATTGAAATTTTGAAATACATAAAACTATTGCCAAAATCTCTTTTTTAACAGTAGAATAATTTTGTTGAGCAGAATTCCAATGCTTAGAAGTATATGCAATGATATGCTCTTTGTTTGAAATTCTTTGTTTCAAAATACCGCCATAACCAATGTCAGAAGCATCGGTTTCAACAATTTTGAAAGCAGATGCGTTTGGAAGATAAAGACACAAAAGATTCTTTATCTTAGATTTGATAAGTCGGACAACTTTTGTATGCTCATCAGTCCAAGGAGGAGGTTCCTTCTTTAGACGATTGTGCAAGGGTTTGATGATAGTACTAAGATTAGGGACGAAATCAGCCACATAATTGAGACATCCTAAGAATCTCTGAAGCTGAGTTTTGTCAATGATTTGGTCAGGAAACTTATCAGCAAATTCGATGGCTCTGCTGATAGGAATAATAGTTCCTTGGAAAATGTTATGACCAAGAAATCTAATCTTAGTTTGGAAAAGATCAATTTTGGTTTTAGACACGGCTAAACCATTTCTTTTGATCACACTTATAAAGATCCTGACATGTTTGAAGTGTTGATCAATAGATTGAGAAAAGACTAAAACATCATCAAGATAGACGATTGTAAAGTCTGTATAAGGATTGAAGATCTCATTCATAATTCTCTCGAATTCTGAAGGAGCATTTTTTAGGCCAAAGGGCATAACATTCCATTCGTAATGCCCAAAGGGAACAGTGAACGCTGTTTTGTAACGATCACTTTCTTTGACTTCTATCTAGTAGTAACCAGATTTCATGTCAAATTTTGAAAATATTTTTGCCGTACTTAGGCGGTTAAGCAAATCCCTTTTGTTAGGAATTGGATACCTGATCCACCTAAGAGCTTGGTTTAAAGGTTTATAATTGATAACTAGGCGAGGTGTACCACGCTCAATCTCAGCCTGCTTGTTAACATAAAAAGCAGAACAAGACCAAGGAGACTTGCTCTCCCTGATTAAACCTTTGCTTAAGAAATCGTCAATTTCCTTTTGACAATACTTAAGGAGTTCATGATTCATTTGGATTGGCCTGGATTTGGTTGGAATTTGCCTTTCATTGAAATCTTGTTCATAAGGCAAATCTACAAAGTACTTCTTCCTGTTCCAAAATGCTGTGGGCAAATCAGAACAGATAGTCTCTTGGATTTCATTGAAAAGGAATTTTACCTTTTCTTTGATCTTTGGTTGCTGCAACTGCAATTCTATATTCTTAAAAGAAATTTCTTCTTTCAAGAAATTGATTTGGTTAATTTTGGAATCTAAGAGATTTAAATCTCTAATGATAGGCTTGTTGATGAATGGGAAGACTATGTCTTTTCCCAGATGCTGAGTTTTAATTCCATTATGAGAAATGGAAAGAGGGAAAAGTGATCTAATGAACGGGGTTCCAAGAATCACTTCATTTTTAAGATTTCTAACTAATAGAAAAGGAGTTTCCACTTGGAGACCTTGGTTTTCTATTAAGGCTTTGGACAACTTATAATTGATTCTAAGCTTAGAACCATTTGCTGCACTCAACTTCTCCGAGGTCTTCTCAAAGAATTTGGTAGGGATTAATCCTTCTTGAATGCAGTTTGAATCAGCACCTGTATCAAAAAGTGTTGTAGAATCAAGAATAAATTCTCCAATAATAATCTTGATTCTAATATAAAACTTTTGAATCCTTAATTGATTTACTAAGTTCAAGAATGCTGCATCCTCATGATCATCTTGAACTTTAGGACTGTCATGCTCATCTTCCTTGATGGCACTTGGTTCTGAGTTTTCTTCCTCGCTTGATTCATCTGATTGAGCCTCTGCTATTTGAGACAAAATTAGTTTATGAACAGCTTGTTCTTGTTTGATTTCTTTGATCTCTTGTTTTAAATTCTTAATCTCTTGTTGGAGATCATGAATCGTTACAGGCTTCTTTGTTTGAGTGGCTTCCAGCCTCTTGAGAATTTGTTTAAAGTCAAAATGATCTTTGACCATGACTTTGCCTTTTCCCTTGGAATCCTTTTCCTTATAAGATTCCATGGATGATTTGAGCTTGTCCAGATATTTTCTTCTTTCTTCTGGATCAGCTATTGAATTAATGACTTCAAAAAGGAGATCTTGTTCCTTAGTTAAGACATTAATCTCGGGAGATGAATCGGAGCTAAGATCTCCAACATCATCTTCTTGAATATGATTGACATCTTCGATAAAATCACCATCCGATTCTTCTTTCAAGTATCGGATTGGATTAAAGGTTATTCGATTGTTCCTCAACTGATGGTTCAAGATTCAATTCTTTGATTTTCTTTTTTAGCCTACGGTATTTCTTGATATGGCCAGGTTTGCCATGATTATAGCAAGTAACCGCTTTTACGGGGAACTTATCACCGGTGGTTGGTTTAGGTTTGAACTCGGGTTTGAATTACGGCTTAGGTTTACCATACCTTTTGTTTTTCTTGTACTTAGTATACTTGGTATACTTAGTCTTTTGGGGTCTGCCTTCATATTTCTTTGAAGACTTGGTTTTATCCTTTGGACAAGGAGGTATGCCAAATTGTTCACAAAAAGACCCTAAATCCTTCTTGACGGCCTTTTCTTTTTTTGAATTGATCTCGACTTTGTCTTCCTTACAAAGTCTTGCCCCTATCTTACGGGTTGCTGCAATGAGTTGACCATAACTCAATTGCTCATATGGAATATTTCCATCCGGGGATTGGGCTATGAGCTCATCTTTGACAAGATCACCTAACGAAGTTGGGAGACCTGCAATGAACTTTTCTTTCCGAATCTATTCGGCGGTCTTCTCCGGTGTAGACTCTAGTTATGAAGGTATCTTTATACCACCTAAAGCTAGCTAAGGATCTACACTTAAGATTGGATAATAACTCTGCAGACCTATCCTTCCAAGTGGAAGTATTTCCCATGAAATGTCCACAGATTGAGAAGATTAAGGTGTTAACCGCATCGGGGATGGTTGCACCTTCATTGTCATAAATTGGATTTCCTTACGCATCGGTTTTGATAGCGAGAAAACATTTGTTCTTTTCGTGCTTCGGAGAAAGAATAATCCCACCAACCTTTGAGTTGGCTCTGTAAACCTCTGCAGACAAGATATTACAGATGGCTTCTTGAGCAGTCATTTGTGGTCCGATAAGCGATAGCCATCATAGTCATATCTTGCATTGTTTGGAGCATTTGATACTCTGTTTGACCATCTATGTTCCATTCATAGATATTGTTGGCATTGAAACTTCTAAAGTTTGGAGTTTTTTCCTCAAAGAGCATATCAGGGGAGTTGCTCTAGGATAATAAAGTTTTGAGGGTTGCCTCCAAGATTGGGTAAGAACAGGATTGATATTGATTGGAGGTTTATCCGGAGGATTGGTTTTGGAGGTACTTGCCCACAGATTCCGTTTTCGAGTTGTCTTTATTGATGACATTGATAATGGGACCTTTGTCTCTTGAAGGTCTTTCTCCTTGATTATCCGATGGAGAATGCGGAACAACTAGTTGTTTCAGTCTTTCTTCTAGTTTCTCCACAAATTCTTGTTTTTCCATTTTTATATTGGGTTGAAGAAGAAGCAAACTTTCTCTGATCTTCTTATTCATCTTAAAAGGTTTGAACAAGGGTTTTTCTAAGGGAATATCCTTCTTAATTCCCGAAGTAGATGCAATGGTGGTTGCATCTTTTTTGATTAAGTGTTCTCCTAACACTTGAAGGTATTTGTTGGTATAATTGGATTGCTCCATAAGTTTGCTTATGTCCGTCGCCGATATTGCCTCCTCAGGATTCTTATTCTTGAAAGGAGCAGCAATGATGGGTTTCTTGGTAAAGGGATCATTGATACCTGGGAGTTGGAAAGAGCTATTTGGTGGTAACTCTGTTTTGATCAACTCACCATTCTTTAAATGCCATACCGTAATGACATTTGTGGTTTTATCAACATCTATCCTTGTCTTCCAAGGATAATCTATCGAATATTTGGTGAGTATGCATGAAACCGGTCAAAAAATAAAATCTTTGTCTTAACTTTGTTAAGAAATTGGTAATATTCTTCCTGAATATTTTTCCTTTTTGTTCCCTTGAACTCTTGCAAGAACCACTCTCTTTGAGGTTTCCATTCCTCAGAGTAAAAATCCTTGCGAAGGGATTCCTTATCTATAATGAACTTACAAATCATTATAAGATTCATTAAGAGAGGAAAAGGTTGGAGACTGAATTGATCGTTGATCATCTTAAATACGATAAATTGGTCGAGGATAGTAGATGATGTATCTAATCCCTGAAGATTAATAGAGGTCATCCGAGATGCCGTTGAAAAGGATTGTCTTGAAGGGATAGATCTAAAATTTTCAGATCTAAGACTTGAAGATCTAGCGAGAACTAAAAGAATTACTTCTTTGGAAGACTAGTTCAACTCTTCCTGTTGGAGTTTGAACTATATTATTGAAGTCTCATTGTTTCTCTTGGTAAAGTTGGGACGACCTTATCCAATATCCATCTTTCTCGGTAGGACTACGTCCTTCCATAAGATTGTCTTAGGGACAATTACGTTTGCTTTAGTAACATCAGTAAGAAACAGGGTTGTCTCTCCCGATGTTCTATCTTTGAGAACTTTAGAATTACAGGAATTCATAGCCTTGTATTGAATCCTGTAAAGCAAAGCTCTTTGGGATAGATCCGGGCTTCATGTCAAAGCCACAGATCTTAAGATTTAGAAACAAGGAGTCCAAGATGTTTTGATCCTGTAAACTCAAGGTTCTATTAGGATAGCAATTGAAATAAATTGGACCATGGCTTAGGCTCGTTTCCACCGTGCCTAAGAGGGAGTCTTGAAACTTATTGTGCCTAATATCCCTTAAGAACATCAAGATTGAAGCATTTAATCCTTCGCGGATTAAAGGTTTTACAGATACTTGCACACATCCAATGTGTAAGTACCTGTACTTTTGCTTGTGACCTTTTATTGTATCCATTGAGAGAAGATGAAATTCCTCACTCTCTTGACTGATTGGAATATTCTTTTCTTCGGTTTTGATTACATAATCAGAGGTAGTAAAAAATCTGCCTTCTGATTTGTAAAGTTCTTTTGTGGGTATTCTGGGAATTACCCAATTATCAATATCTTGATTGATATTTTCAAAGCATATTTCCTCATGGAAAATACTGCTTGGATTGGTAGGAATATCAGATTCCTGAAGAGATGAAGAAGAGGGTTGAGAAGACCGGAAAGAAAGCTTGGAAAAAGAACGCGATAACATATTTTTCAACATTCTGATATCATTGCCTTCCTTTGGTTCCATAGTAATTGTAAGTAGTAATCTAAGATATACCTTGCTGAATATTTTTAATACTCCACATAAAATTAAAGCCTTTACAAGAAATTTACAAAATTCATTAGATCTTATTATTCTTAACCATAGCTGTACCACACCTTTGTTTAATAAGGATTTACTTTAATTAACCAAAAGCTACCTTAAAGTAGACTTACTGCTACTCGATATTCATACTTTGATTTATCTTGCTTCAAGCATCGGCAAATTAGACTTACTGCCTCATCATCATCCTTCGAGGTCTTACTGCTACAGCTTTAACAATATAAACCATAGCATAAACACGGAGGTCATTACCAGTTAAAAGGTACCCAAACCAGTTAAGCATAATAACTTCTTATGAAAAAACTCTTTTTTTTTTTTTTTACTATTCAGCAAGGTATGAATCTCAGATTCATACTACAGTTCCTACTTCCCCATCTGGCTCTGATACCAGACTAGGGATGTCAACGGGGCGGGGCGGGCACGGATACTGGATACCCGCTATCCGCCCCGTTGGATAATAAAACTACCCGTACCCGCCCCGTACCCGTACGGATATCCGTTTAACGGGTTCTTAACGGATTCGCGGGTATCCGCGGATATCCGTGGGTAGTTATAAAAAAAATAAATATTTTTTTTAATTTAAAAAAAATACATAAAACTTAAACAAACCACCACATTAATATCTTCCGATATTTGAACAAAATAGCACCTACAAATTAATACATCACACTTAAAATATCCATGAAACAACACAATAGATGAAAATTATCTAGAAAATGATATAAGGACTTTGAGAGTAGATATATATAATAAAGGGTATTATAGTAATTAAGTAACAGTGCACGGTATTCGCGGGCACGGATAGTATGATACCCGCCCGCCTTCGTTTATAAACGGGTATTGGAATTACCCGTTTATTTTACCCCGCGGTACCGTTTAACTACCCGCCGTGCACCCGTTGCGGATTTTATCCATGGTATCCATGGTACGGATAAAATTGCCATCCCTATACCGGACGGATGACGGGGTCAAGGAAGGAAAGGGGGAAGAAGAGCGAGGATGAAAGAAGTAGGAAAACAAAGCGGAGATTACATTAATTAAAATAAATAAAATATGAAAATTAAAACATAAAAATAGTAAAAACAGAGAATCTTGTAGAGATTAAAACAAGTAAAACAAGTAAAAACAAGTCTTGTAGAAATTAAAACATGAAATAAAGCATAAACCCAGAAAGGTGGTAGAACCGACCAAGAACTGGGGAAAATAAAAACAAAATGAAACCGGAGCGGAGGCAGAGCCTCACCAGAACCGGTGGAGGGAGAAGAGATGATTTAAACCATGCAGGTTTTGATTGAAAACAGCTTAAACTACAAGCTTTAACGCTACAAGATTGAAAAGATTGAAGAAGAAAGAAAAAGAACTGAGGAACTCACAAAATGAAAGCTCAGAATGCTCTCTGAGTTTCTCACTCTAAAATCTCTCTAATATATATATATATATATATTATAGAAGTTCTTTGAGTAAACAGGATAACCAAGTACCTCAAGGAAGAGAGCAACGTCTTTTGTAAATGGTGGGGGATATATCTTTATCCTTGAAACCTTTCGATCTTATGTTTTCGACAGGTTGTGTGTGCCCGTGAAGGTATGCTTGTCCTCTTTAATTTGTCTTCTTCAGTATATTTAGCATACGACACACACTTTTTAACATACTCTCTTCCATTGGTTGAAATTCACGTGAGTCATATTAATTCATGTGAATCCCACTTGAATTTTGTATGACCCACGTAATTTTCAACCAATAAAAAGAAGTGTGTTGGAAAGTGAGTGTTAGAGGATATGTTACTAACATTTCTCTAACGTTTGTTCTATTTAAGAATTTTATCATTTTTTTTATATTTGAAATTCTATAAATCATTATTATAGTTCCCTTGTCCGTTTTGGTTTTTAGCTCAAAACATGTACAATTATTACATTATTTTGTATTTAGATCTGTTCCATGAATTTCATGGAAGAAACGACTAATTAATTTTAAAAGAGAGGATTAAATTGAGAGAAATCGTGAGAGACTATTGTATCCAGAAAAGATTGTAAAAACTTATGTGAAGAACTGAAGACAAAGAAAGTAAATGAAAGATCAAAATAAGACTTCTATTACATCCATCGAACGAGCTATGTGATTCACAGACAGTTGACAATTTGGAACATGACATGCTCCTAAAAAGTGCGGAACACCATTATATTCTCCTATAAAATCAAAACAAAGTATGATGTTGTTTCCTTTTTCCTTGTCATGAAAATCAAAATGCTCACTTACATTAACTTTAAAGAGAGAGCACATTACTAAAGAAATGCAAAATTTACATACAAACGTAGCTTTTGGCCTTATGAAGTCCACAACAACAGTGATTAAAGAGAAGTGAGGGGAAACAAACCTAAGAAAACCTTAGATGTCTACAGCAATATATCTTGCCTACTAACACTCAAATCCCATATGTAGAATTATACATACGCAAGTAAGAGAAGCCGCAACCCATGCCATGCTTCTGTGGTATGATATGAAGGGCTTAAATGTGATTTTGGATCTTTCTGTATCAGCAGCATTGTTCTAGTTGCGACTTTTGCACTTTTCCATGGCTCTAGGTGCTGCAGGAATAAGATAGAGACAAGTAAACCGATAAAGTCTAGTCTAGCGATTTATTTTTGAGCAAAAAAGACGCTAAACATGTGAGCTGCTATTAACCTTCAATAGATGGTAGACATTTCCATTATTTTCATCAAATATTGTAAGATGAAATAGACCGCACTCCAGAATTTGAGGCAAGCGATGTGGGACTTGCAACATATACCATTAGATTCATCTTCGGATTTGAGCAATTTTTTTGCACAAATTCGCATGTAACCCAATGGCTTTACATATTTATTCTATTTGTCTCTTTAAGTGTTGTTTGATGTTATCATATAGCATTATTCAAATAATTCAGATATTATAAACTATGCTTTCTTTTATATCTAGTCCTTGAATTGACAAAACTCATCAATCATCACATAGCCAAATCGGAAAACAGGGTCCCAGTTTGATAAAACTCAAGATTATAATATGAGTGAGCCTGTCAGACATACCTAGTCCAATTGCTTCAGAACTCTTCATTATCCTCAATCTCTTGCAAGAGTCAGTGAACATCCTAATAAAACAAGAATAATAAGATCATTTCACAATCAAATACCCATCACCTTCTAATATTTGTCAGATAATAAAAAATATCTTTCTGTAAAAATATAATTGTAAACTAGTTTGCATCACGGTTATACTTATTAATTACTAAATATCAAAACAGACATGTCGTAGAAATCAAATCACAAAATGCACAACACTAAGTGACATATTAAATCGCACTTACTCCCATGGAACATCACCAACTAGCATCCAATCACCATCCTTGTCTTCATAAGTAAGCACATATTCTGAACCATGAAGGAGATCCATCAATCTGCTTTCACTTAACTTATCTCGGCTAGAAATTCCATGAGAGCCACATTGACCTGCACTTGTCATTGATAAAAACATCATCATCATCATCATCTATGTGATACGAGGCAAGTGAATGGGCCCAGTGCCAACCCCAAGAGAATGAGTCAGTACCAAGCCCTCAAGCATGAGTACCTCAACATCTTAGTATGAGAAGCAAAGCAAAAGGGATTACATCAACAATATTCTAGATCCTATAAACTAGGAACTAATTTGTAAGAATTGTTGGTTATATAAACCAATATTGATATGAAAGAAAGCAAGCAAGAAAATTGAATCAAAATCTCTCTCACCCTCTAGGTTTTTCTCCTTGTGAGAATTCAATCTCTCCCTAAATTCATCTCCCTATCTCTTCTCTAAATTCCTCTTCCTATCACTATGTTAGACATATAATTAGATCATTTGTGTGTGTTGGAAACCCGCCTTAATTGCGGTCTGCCCCTAGTCGCCTTAATTGCAGCAACCTTGTGCTGCCTTCATTGCAGCCACCAGCACCTTCATTGTACTGGGTATGAGGGGTGTGTTTAGTCTCACATCGCCTAGAGATATGGCCTAAGTAGTGCTTATAAGGCTCAGACAGTCCTCATCTTACAAGTTGATTTTGGAGGGTTGAGTTAGGCTCAAGCCTAAATTCTAAGAGTGTGCTTTCATCTAACAACCTAAACTTTTGTAGGAAATGATTCATGACAATATGTGACATAAAAAAGGTTCTATTGGTAAAGAATTAATGGACCTATTCATAGAACTCCTATCAATTTCCCCAGCTCATGGAACCAGCTAGCCTGAGCATGTGACATTTAAAGACTTGGGATCCGGATTTAATCGTTTTATAGACCTAAAAGGATGCTAGTTCTGATCAGGATAAAGTCTTTATATTTGTCTCATCAAAAATCAAATGAAGGGAACAATTGGTATAACCAAATAAAATTAGAAGCTATGCACATGAAAGTGTGAGTGTGAGAAGATTGCAATTTGCAAATAGAAAAAAACTCACTGATTGTAAAACAACTAAACATCTTTTCCAGTGCTGAAGATAGTTCCCTGTAAGTGCCAAAGTTTTTGAGATCCACTTTCCTCAAGTATGGAGCCCCATCCATACTGACTTTTACATAAAGGCATCCAGACTTGGCTTCTGCATCATCATCATGCTTTTGAGGCTGAGTAGCCATTGAGTTCTTCCTGAAAGAACGGATTGGTGGCCATCCTACAACTTGTTCCCTGATTCACATAACAAGGCACACAATTACACGCTACATAATAGGAAGTTTGAAAGGAACCCCAATTGAGATATAAAACTTTTTGTGTAGAGGTCAATCATTATAACTTCAAAAACAAAAAGAGACTAGTACAGGTTCTTAACCTGGTGTCTAAGATCATTATTCAACATGGAAATTGAGTCTTTAAAATAGGAAACTGAATACTTGAAGGAGTTCAATAAAAAATCATATACAATAAAAATGAAGAAGAAAATTTATAGACAGTTAAAACAACCATTAGATGATGATCAACATAGAAGGAATTTCTTCTAAATCACATAGAATATAGTTAACATCAGCTTCTCTAACACGAGAGGCTAACAAGTAACATGAGAAGATAATCAGCAACAAAAGTTAGAGACTTAGAGAGCTCAAAGTTTCACAAGGACAGATTCTCTTCACCCTCTATTTCAGTTTAAATTTCAACCATGTAAATTTTATTCAGGGAAAATAAAATAAAAATCCCATTCCTTTCTTGTTTGAATTATCCCATATTCCACAATTGCTCAACAACATAATTTTCTTCTTGATTCCACCATATCTTGGACAGGACAATAACAAAAAAATCACAGAACTCAGGAACCAAAATCAACAACAAAAGTGGACAAATAATATGACAAGGAAAACATAATATATCAAAAATAAAATAAAAAGTAACACTAATTTATTTTTATTTTTTTAAAAATTCCAACAGTAAACAAGAATAGAAAAGAATAATAAGGCTAAAGGAAGAAGATGCTACTTTGCAGCAGTAGTAGATATCTGAGGTTTCTTCTCATTCAAAGGCTTTGGAGAGTGAGGAATTTTATCTTTCACAACAGATACTTGTTGGTTGGCACACTCAGTCCCAACAAGAGCCTTGGCAGCAGTAACACCCCTTGGAGAGAACAAGTTACTATCTTTACCCAAACCCACCTCAGATCCACCATTCCCAGATAAAAGCCAGTTCCCAGAACCACCATCAATGGCATCTGAGAAACCCCTTTTGGCACCTGACACCAAACTCTTGACCATGCCTAAAGGGTACACATTCTTATCCTCAATACCAACATCTCTCTCTGGTGACTCAGAACCAGGCAAGCCTAGCCTCAGCTCAGTAGCCTTGAGGTTCAAGCCACTGCTAGTGGTTCTCTGAGAAAACTTTTCAGAGCTTTCCATGTTAGGAACCTCTGATAAGCCTACATAGCCTTGCTCTAATGGCACAGACATCAAACTTCAGCTCACACTACTGTTACACTATTGCTTCTTATTCTCAGAAATGGAAAAACAAAGAGAAGAACAAGAAAGATAGGTAGATAGATATAGAAAGAGGTGGTGAGAGAGATTGAAGAATCAGAATTTAACAGTGGAAGAAAAGGCAAGTGGATGAAGAGAAGGTTCTCTGAGGTTTTGAGTCGTGTTTGTTCTGTTTGTATATAAACTGATAAACTCTCTGCATTCTGTTAAACTGAATGTAACATAATGACATTGTAAGTGGTGTAACAACAACAATAATAATAATAATAATAATAATAATAATAATAATAATAATATTATTATTATTATTATTATTATTATTATTATTATTATTATGGGAAATAAATATTAAACTAAGAATGAAAATTAGGGAGGTTGTGATTTACAGAATGCTAATTTCACAATTTTTTATATTTAAATTCTAGTTATCTAAAATTTATTCGTTGTTGTTTATAAAGTAGAAGTGATTTGATGGTTATAAATTAGATATAGAAAAAAATAATGGGGGAATATGACGATTATTTACAAAAGAGAATATGGAGCTGTGTTTTGCTTTATTCTTTAATTTATTTATTTTTAAAAAGGAAATTTCTTTGATGATTGTGTTTTTTCAGATTTAAAAAATTGTGTGAATCTTTTTTTGTGGGCAACCACTCCGACAAACCACAGAAAGTCCCTGCCACACTTTACTCATTTTATCCTTTGTTTTACTTTGTTGGGATGAAGAATTTTATATCCTTTTCAAGATTTTGTTTTCGTTTATAATTTGATTTTGGGTAGCTTATTTATATACAACAATTCTGATAAAAAAAAAATTATATACAACAATTATTATGTGTGTTAGGCAACATGAGTTGATATAGGTTTGTGATCCTCTCAACTCGTTTAGCTAAAAAAAAAAAGACGTCTATCAATTAAGAGGTATATTATTAAAAAAAAAAAAGCTGGTATATGGTAAAATTGGTAATGTTGTTACCAATTTTACCAACGTTACCAATTTAACCACAAAGTGTGGTTCAAGTGACTAGTAGCTCGAGCCATTTAACCATATATATCGAATCCTGGTGATGGGAATAGAACTATATTTGTGGGTACATCCTCGAGGGATTAGTCCTACAACTATCGATTGTGGGAATACCCTGGATTCCATCCCGAACAATTTTTTTTTTTTTGGTAATGTTATTTTATAATAAGATCTGGACATGCCTCTAAATTCAACTAGCATTTACATGCATATTTATAATTTATAAATAAATAACTCACAAATATCAAATTATGACAACATTCAAATTCTTGTCAACTAAATTAATGCAGTTCATAATTATATATTCTTGTCAATTTTGACCATGGTATTGTTGGCTATATTTGTATATTTTTACTAGTATAATTTATTTCTTTTTTTTTACTAAAGTATAATTTATTTCTGCTCATTATTATTAACATTTTTCAAAGCATTTGGCATAAAAAGACACACCTTTAGAAGTTTTTTTTTTTTCATGAAAAGTAATACATGCATAAATTGTAATCTAAATTAAATAAAAATTTGATAAAGCTTCTTATACATCACATATTCACATATGTATACACATGCTTATCATGGAGGTATCTGTCAAAATCAGAGTTTATATGTGCAAAAAAAAAGAGTAATAAAAATTATGTAAATATAGATTGATATATACATATATAGCATTATTAAAATAATTATGTGCCCCATAGAATAATTTACCTATTTTTCGTTATATTTTGTAGAGCCTAAACCCAAAAGCTAAGATGCGCCGGAGGCCGCGTTTGGACGAAAGGTAACTGAGAAAGTGATGAGACAAACAGTCTCTCCCAACAAGCCAAATTTTCATGCGGCTCAGAATATGACCATATATTCAGAATGGAAAAAATAAAGAAAAATTATGACAAACAAGAAGATCTAACAGGAAAAGAAAATGAATCAGAACGTAAAGAGGAGAAAGAAGGAAATCTTTTCCGGGGTGAAAATGAAGTAACTCAGGAAATTATTGTTATTACATGATGCCTTAATTGGTTCTCTGCAATGTTTGAATTTTTCAGAGAATTGCATGAACATTTTGCTAAAGCCACTCGGTGACTATCAAGATGCCACTGTCGATTTTCAGTGACTTCCCCACACTGAAATTTCACTTCAAGTCTTCATTATACTTTGTGATAAAATAGTTGAAATTATAACTGTAATCAGAATTTTTTTGAAGACTTTGAAAAAAAGAAAAAAGAAAAAACAATAATCATGTAAGAGGGTTTCCGCCGCAAGGACCCAATATCATTGACGCAGCACTTCGATTCATCCTTGGTGTTCATCTCGTGCATATCTTCCACTTGTTCTGATTGCGGGTCAGCTCACGTCTTGGTGCTCGGTTGGCGTGAAGCGTTCTTGAATTGCAGGTATAAGTTCTTATCTCCCAACCTTAGCCAAGACCAACCCTTCTTTTGGCTTTTTGGTTCCTGTACTGGCCGAGAATGTAAGACCGAGAACTCGTCTATACATCGGACCAACCGAGCTTACCCCCGCGTATGGGCCTTGACCCAGATTCCTCCGAAGCCGAGGACATGTCAGCACACCTGACACCCGAGAATAACTACTCGGCCCCAAGCTATAGCTATCCATCCATCAGACTAAGCGGGGTAGGATATCTCGTAGCCATAATGCCACTCCGGCAATCGAGCTCCGGATATCTCTCCCCATGATCGCGATCTCGATCCTAATATTCCTCCGCTTATTTGAGCCCGATCCTCGAGAGAACAACTATAAATAGGGGACTTACCCTCCGTCTAGAACTACGTTTGCTTTGATTACCTTTTGGATACGTAGGAGCAGAATCCACATTCTGTCAAGCACAATCCAAAAACACCCCACTAATCCTCGTTCGCCCGAGTATTTCATACACGAGATATTTGGCAGGAACATTTGGCGCAGTCTGTGGGAATGGAATCAAAAATTTTCCAATACCTCACAATATGGTGAGGACGAGATGCGGAAAGTGCAGGAGGGTGGAGCAAAGTAATGCAAACCACAGAGTTAACGGAGATAATGGTGAACAGTCCAGTAGGCCCAGCGAGAATGACCGACAACCTGATGATTCAGGAGCTTCTCGCACAGTCGCAGCGCTAAGAAGGGAGAATGAAGAAATCCGCCCGTGAGAATGACCGTCGGGAGAGAGGCCGAGTAGTAGGAGAGGCTCGGTCTCCTCCTCACATGAAAGAGAGCGCCCGACCTCCCGAGGTTGAGGGGTCGGAAACTTATATCGGGAAGGAGGTCCTCGCCTCCGGGCTTCCCACCACAACAACCGAGCGAGAGGAAGAGGGATTCCCTAAGCAGGCCCAGAATCTTCACTCCAAAAGCGAGCAGACTTAATGACGGGGGCCGGCTGCGGAAGCCGAGGCATCCTTTCACGAATGATATCATGGGGGTCCCCTTGCCACCCGACTACAAGCCCATCAACATTGACAAATATGATGGCACCTCGGACCCGAGCGCCACTTGGACGCCTTCACCACGCAAATGTACCTTTTTACGGACGACGATCTTGTCTCTGTGCAAAGTTTTCCCAACCACACCGAAGGAGGCAGCGTTGACTTGGTACACCCAGCTACCCCAGCCTCGGTGGACTCTTTTGACACATTCGCAGCGAGGTTCAAGGTGCTCGATTTGCCACGAGCAGAGCCCACCGAGAAAACCTCGGCCTCCCGGTGAACTTCAGGCAGGGAGAAGAATGAATCCCTGCGCAACTTCATGGCCGATTTAGCAAGGAGGCGGTACTCATCCCCAATCTTAGTGCCGATGTTGCGCTACACACCATCCCGACCGGGTTGAGACTCGGCCCTTTTGCCAGTACTTAGCTCGCAAACCGCCGACGATATGGACGAACCGAGGAGAAAAGCTGCAGGTTATATCAATATGGAGGAGGTAGAGGAGTCCAAGAAAAGGGATCGAACCGATGAGGAGACCGGCCGAGAAGGCGCGGAGATAAGAGGAGGGCAGGGGGTGATAAGCCGAGATTGAGAGGCCCAGTATGAGCATTTCCCAGAGGGGACCAAAGTATGATCATTATACTCCCCTCAACACAAATAGGGCTCGGGTGTTCGAAGAAGCGTCAACATGAGCTTCTGCAGCCTCCCAAAGAGTGGCCGCACCCCGAAATGCGGATCGCCAAAAGCATTGTCGGTTTCACCGCAACTATGGCCATACCACCGAGGAATGCTGGGTCTTACGGGATAAAATTGAAGAGCTGGTTCAAGGCGGGTCACCTCGGCAACTTTGTCCGAAGAAACAACAAGAACAAGTGAGAGGCGTGGGGGAAACGAGAAGAAGAGAGGGTGACCGAAGCCCGAGGGAGGCGGCGATCGAAGAAATGAGGAGAGAGTAGAAACCGAGAGAAAGGCAAAGTGACAGACGGGAAGAGGATAATGTCATTCGGGGGTGATAAACACCATCTCAGGGGAGGGTTCACGGGGGGAGGCACCACAAGTTCAAGCTCGGAGAAGACATCTGCGGGCCATCCGGCGATTAACTCGGTATCGGCAAGCCTCCCGGAGTTCTCCCCTATTATCTTTTCTGATGATGATTTCGTAGGAGTAGATCCCAACCAGGATGACCCCATGGTGATCACCGTACAGTTGGCCAACTTCTCGGTCAAAAGAACCCTCGTCGATCAGGGGAGCTCCGCGGATATATTGTACTACTCAACTTTTCAGAAGCTAGGGATCCCGGAGAAATCGATTCAGCCATATGACAGTAAACTCGTTGGTTTCGCAGGGGAGCAGGTTGATACTCGGGGATATATTGACCTCTTAACCACTTTTGGCGATGGCAGAGCTTCTAAAACCATCATGGTCAGGTATGTGTTGGTAAACGCAGTTACATCGTATAATATCCTGATCGGAAGGCCGTCCTTGAACGAGTTAGGGGCCGTGGTCTCTACCCCCCACCTCACGATGAAGTTCCCCTCCAGCTCAGGAGATATAGTGGCCGTCCGAGCAGATCAGAGGATGGCGAGACAGTGCTACGCTGATAGTTTGAGGGTGAGCAAACTTAAACCCGCACCAGTAGAAACCCTAGACAGGGGGAAGGACAAGGCGGTGAGTTCAGTAAACTCCGTTGAACTGGATCCCAGGATGGACGTGCAGGAACAACGTCCGCAACCTATTGAGGAGCTAGAGAAGTTCCAACTCGGCGCGCAGCCTGAGCAGTGTACCAAGCTCGGTGGTCACCTTGAATCTACTCTGAAAGAAGAAATAAAACAAGTACTGCGCAGAAATGCCGATTTATTTGCCTGGACCACATCGGACATGCCGGGAATTGATCCCAACTTTTTATGCCATAAATTGGCAATCTGTCCCGAGGGCTTGATGGCCCGAAGAAAGAGGAGATTAGGTGAAGAGAGGAGGAAAGTGGTCGAAGAGGAGACGGCGAAGTTGGTCAAGGCCAACTTTATCCGAGAAGTGGAATACACCACATGGTTGGCCAACGTCGTTCTCGTCAAGAAAGCAAACGGCAAGTGGCGCATGTGCACCGATTATACGGATCTCGAACAAAGCATGCCCAAAAGACTCTTATCCCTTGCCGAGCATTGACAAGCTGGTTGATTGGGCTTCCGGATATAGAATTTTAAGCTTCTTGGATGCGTACTCTGGTACAACCAAATTAGAATGTACCCCGGATGAGGAGAAAACAGCCTTCATTACAGAAGGGTCAAATTCTTGCTATAGAGTAATGCCGTTTGGATTTGAAGAATGCGGGAGCTACGTACTGCAGAGACTTATGGACCGAGTATTTGAGAAGCAAATTGGCGGGACCATGGAAGTATATGTGGATGACATGGTAGTGAAATCGATGACCCCCACCGCCACCCTTTAGATCCGGAAGAAATATTTCAGCAGGTTGAGAAGGTTTAACATGAGGCTCAACCCGGAAAAGTGTGTCTTCGGTGTCCATGGGGGTAAATTCCTCGGCTTTATGCTTACCCACCGGGAATTGAAGCCAATCCCGATAAGTGCCGGGCCGTAATTGAGATGAGAAGCCCGCAGAACGTTAAAGAAGTACAAAGGTTGGCGGGGCGGTGGCGTCATTATCTCGGTTCCTACCTAAATCCATGAGAGAAAGCTCGGCCTTTCTTCAAGATTCTTCAAGAAGCCCCAAACCTTCAAATGGACCGAGGACTGCGAAAAGGCTTTTGTCGACTTCAAGGACTTTCTGTCCTCCCCGCCGATATTAACAAGGCCCATCTCGGGAAAGAATTGTATCTGTATCTGTCGACCTCCGAGAATGCCATTAGCGCTGATCATTGTGCAGGAGGTAGAGAAAGCCCAAATGCCGGTATACTTCATCGCCAGGTGCTCCATGATGCCGAAACTTCGGTATCAAGTTATTGAGAAGTTGGTCTTAGCCTTGGTGATCGCAGCTCGGGCGGTTGCGCCCGTATTTCGTGAGTCACCAAGTGGTTGTCAAGACGGATCACCCCATCGACGGATACTCAAAAAACCCGAATTGGCGGGGCGTATGATTGCTTGGTCAAGTAGAGTTGTCCGAGTTTGGCTTGAAATACGAGATGAGAGGACCCCCAAGTCACAATGCCTCGTCTCGATTTCATAGCCGAGCTCCATCCACAACCGAAGCGAGAGGATATATGGTGGAATCTATACGTGGATGGATCCTCAAATACCGGGCGATGGAGGCGGGGGTGATTTCGGAAGGACCGGGAGATTTGATTTTGGAACAATCGTTGAAATTCGAGTTCAAAACCTCGAACAATCAGGCCGAGTATGAAGCTCGATAAGCGAGGACTAAGGTCGGGCGACGAAATGGGGGCGAAGGGCTGTCAAGTGCCAAGTGATTCACAACTAGTCACCTAGGACAAATATCGGGGCTATCGAGACGAAGGAACCTCAGCTCACCCGATATTTGTGTAAGGTTAACCAGAGTTAATCTCCGGCTTTGAAAAGTTCACCATTGAGCACATTCCCGAGAAGAAAACACTCGGCCGATTTCTTTGTCTAAGCTTGCCAAGACAAAGAAGCCGGGACACCACGGAAGCGGTTATTCAAGAAACCCTCAATGAACCAAGCATTGGGACAGAAGAGGTGATGGCCAACGAGTTGGTTGACCGAGAGTGGATGACACCTATCTGGGAATACTTATCCTCAGAAGCTCTACCCTCGGATCAGGCTGAGGCAAGGAAAGTCAGGCTAAGGGCGAGTCATTTCACCATAATCGCCGGGGAGCTTTATAAGCGGGGATTCTCGGCACCTTTGCTAAAATGTTTGACCAACGCTCAATCCGAGTATGTCATGGAAGAGGTTCACCGAGGAATCTGTGGTTTTCACAGTGGTGGCAGATCAATGGCCTCCAAGATAGTCCGAGCAGGGTATTATTGGCCTACCCTTAGAGCTGATTGCATGGAATGGACAAAGCGGTGTGATGAGTGCCAGAGATGTTCCCATGTAAATCATACCCCCTCTGAAGAACTTCACACATTGAACTCGCCGTGGCCGTTTGCAATGTGGGGAATGGACATACTGGGGCCTTTCCCAGTAGCCAAAGGCCAAGTCAAATTCCTACTTGGTAGCCGTGAGACTACTTCACCAAATGGATCGAAGCGAGCCTTTGGCTAAGATTCACTGCTAGAAAAGGTGCAGAAATTTGTGTGGAAAAGCCTTATTTGTAGGCACGGAATTCCCTTCGCAATAGTTATCGACAACGGAAGACAATTTGTGGATAAGAAGCTACGGGAATTCTATGACAACCTCGGTATCAAGCACCAGGTTACATCCGTTGAGCACCCCCAAACCAATGGGCAGGCCGAAGCGACTAACAAGATCATCCTCGGGAGTGAAGAAAAGAGTAGGAAGATCTAAAGGAGCACAGGCGGAGGAGTTACCAAGTATTCTCGGGCCTATCACCGTACGCCTCAATCTACCACTCAAGAAACACCCTTCAGTCGACGTCACGGAACCGACGCCATGATCCCAAGTAGAAGTTGGGGAACCGTCTTTCCGACGTGTGCAACACGAGCCAAACGACAATGGGAGCAATATGAGGGTCGAGCTTGACTTGGTAGAAGAGGTTAGGGAAGAAGCCAGAATCGAGAGAAGAAGCACATAAAACAGAGAGCCACTAGAAGGTACAATTCAAGAGTAAGGCCGAGGAATTTCCTGCGCGGGGACTTAGTGTTGAGAATAAAAGGGGAAGCAAGGAAGGACCGCACGGAATGCAAGTTAGCGGCAAATTGGGGAGGACCATTCCGAGTGGTTGAAAACCTGGGGAACGGGGCCTATAGGTTAGAAGAATTGTCGGGAATTCCTATCCAGAGGACTTGGAATGCCTCTCATTTGAAGTTTTATTACAGTGATGTATATAGTCGGGTCTTTGACTCTTTTTCCTACCTCGGTATTTTTTCCCAAAATGGGTTTTGACCGGGAGGTTTTAACGAGGCACACCGCGGACTCCATTTAATAAAAAGCAGAATTTATTATATGATTCTATTTTTCCTTGCCATGCCGAAGTCTTTATTTTGCGAGACATCCTATTCTAATGGCCGAGCACGAGCCAGTCGGAGGGGCAAGTATGAGCCCGACGGCCGAGTCGCGCCCGTTGTCGAGGGGCCAAGTATGAGCCCGGCGGCCGAGTGCGAGCCGTTGTCAGAGGGGCCAAGTATGAGCCCTGCGCCCGAGTGCGAGCGGTTGTCAGAGGGGCCAAGTATGAGCCCGCGGCCGAGCACGAGCCGTTGTCGAGGGGCCAAGTATGAGCCCGGCGGCCGAGTGCGAGCCGTTGTCACAGGGGCCAAGTATGAGCCCGGCGGCCGAGTGCGAGCCGGTGTCAGAGGGGCCAAGTATGAGCCCGGCGGCCGAGTACGAGCCGTTGTCAGAGGGGCCAAGTTTGAGCACGGCGGACGAGTGCGAGCCGGTGTCAGAGGGGCCAAGTATGAGCCCGGCGGCCGAGTACGCGCCGGTGTCGAGGGGCAAGTATGAGCCCGTGGCCGTCACGAGCCGTTGTCAGAGGGGCCAAGTATGAGCCCGGCGGCCGAGTGCGAGCCGTTGTCAGAGGGGCCAAGTATGAGCCCGGCGGCCGAGTACGAGCCGTTGTCAGAGGGGCCAAGTATGAGCCCGGCGGCCGAGTACGAGCCGTTGTCAGAGGGGCCAAGTATGAGCCCGGCGGCCGAGTACGAGCCGTTGTAAGAGGAGGGAAGAATGAGCCGGGCGGCCGAGTGCGAGCCGTTGTCGAGGGGCCAATTATGAGCCCGCGGCCGAGTGCGAGCCGTTGTCAGAGGGGCCAAGTATGAGCCCGGCGGCCGAGTACGAGCCGTTTAATTCCAAAGGCCAAGTCAGAAGCCTCATGGCCGAGTACGAGCCGTAAAGTTAAGTATAAAGGTCAGGTACGATCTTACTAGCCGAATCCGAGCTACTTTATAATTATTTACGTTGTGTTCAAGCTACGAAAATAGTAAAACTGAATGTGCGCAAAAAACAAAATTCATAAAGGCCAAGTATGAGCCATTGTTTTATTAAGGAAACCGAGTACAATAATACAAAAATAAAGCCGAGTGATACATTTAAGGAAACTGAGTACAATGAGCAAAAATAAAACTAAATTTGGCTCGAAAAGTACATTCACGGGACTGAGTGCAGCGCTGAGGTCGAAAGCCGAAATTGAAAATAAGGGCCACTCGGCCCCCAGCCCCCCCGGTTCAACGCCACCACGCTCTCTCAAGGGAGGTTGTAGTTCACACTCCCCCCTGAGAAAGCTGGACGATGAGGTGCTCGGTGACTCCGGAGTAGACCACCGCTACCCCATTCTCGACTCCCGAAGATTATTATTCTCCCGGTTGACATCCTTCTTGAAGGATCAAGGAATCTGGATCCCGTCTCCCACTTACATCCTTTTTGGCGGATGTGACACCCAAAAAAGGATGTCAATCGGGAGAGGGAACGTGAACCCCTGTTGTTAGCATGGAACTACTCGGATGGAAGAGAAGTAAGAAGCGAACTTGACCGATAGAAAAGAATGAGGCATAAACAAGTGGGAAGGGTCCTATTTATAGGCACGAAAGGAAGTATAATGTGTGAGAATTTGTTGGGAAAACAAACCTCGAAACCAAGCGAAAGGCAGCGATTGCGTGAACCTATTCCGGTTTCCAAAAGCATTTAATACATGACGATTGCGTTTCCAGAAGCATTTAATGCATGACAACGAAAAACACGTGCTTTTCGTGTAATGATCACCGTCCATTTTGGACGGTAGGGTATTTCGGCCTTAGCCGAATATTCGATGAACAAGCCAAACACAAAGATCAGCAAAATGATAGTGATGTTCATTCAAGTAATTGGGTTACAAGGGCATGAGCCCAGTACAAAAGAGGAACAAAAAATTATAACAGCTACTCCCCCCTATGGCTTTCCTCAGCCTCTACATGATCGTCCGGAGAACCCCCCACTACGTCCACCTCTTCCTCCCCCTCGGCAATGATGGGAACAAGTTCCCCATTTACCACCTCCATATTCACATCGGCCCCCGAAAGGTCGATGCCGGGAGCCAGAACCTCGGCTTGGGCAATGCCTTTGTCGAAACCTTTCCGGTGCTCGATGACAATGCAGCGGGTGGCCTCCTGTACGTCCTCCTCAAGCAGTATCTTGGCCTGAGTCTCAGCCTCCAAGGCAGCCTTGAGCCGATCAATCTCAGCCTGAGCCTCCTTGATCTTTTCTTCGGCACGAGCCTTGTCTTCTTCCGCTCGAGCTCTGCTTTCCTACTGATTTCGCCCGAGAATCCAGCTCGGAGTTCCGAGTGTTGATATCGGCGATGGTGGTAGTCGGGCGTTCATTCTCGGAGGCAATCAGGGAGAGATCCCCCTTCAACCTCTCCATAGCGGCGAACTCGGACTCCAATTGCTTAGACTTCCTCTCGGTCTCCGTCACCTCTCGGCTACGTAAACGAGCCAAAGCCGCAAAGACGAAGCGAGAGGACCGAGAGGGCCTCCATGCTGGATTGGGCCCCCTGCTGCTTGATAAGCCGAAGATCAGCAGCTTTTAAGAGGGTCGAGTCGAAAGAGGAGGAGGGGTTGAAGTCTTCACCCCAGAGAGATGAAGTCCCCGCCTTCAGGGTGGTGTTGTACCATTTCGGCTCGAGGGGGTAGAAAGTGGTTGTTGTCGCCCCACGATCTGCGTTCCCGAGTAGTGGGGCGAGGGGAGCTTGGGCCGAGGAAGGGGAGAATCTTCGGCCACCACTTCAACCTCCGCCCTCTTCCTTTTTGAGGGGCAGATGACGAAGCCCCCTTCGCGAAACCTTGGTGGGGAGGAGGTCTTTTCTGCTTCTTTTCTCGGTGAAGAGGGACCCCGACCCTCTTTACCAACACCAGCCTTGACAAGCTTCGAAAAGTCGAACTTTCCCATGATAATCATCAAAAAGAAAGAGTTGTTAGTATAACAACACATGCAGAAAATACTCAAGAAATAAAAAAGCCGAGCACTTACTTTTAAGGTCGGACCTCGGGGTGGAGGAGAAGGGGGAGTTTCATAAGGCGTGCACAATGGAGGGGCCGAGGAAGACCCTCTAGTACATCTATGTCCCGCCTATCCTCGGCCGGCAGAGAACGATACTCGAAACCGACGAATTTCGTGGGAGAGGATTGCCGATATAAAGGAAACTTGGCATGATTATTTTTCGTCAAAAAAGTGGGAGGTATGAGAACTTGAAGGGCGAACACGGAAGAAGCCAACCTTGAAGTCTTTATAAGACGAAGCAAATAAACTAAGAAGACCTCTTCGGTTCAGCCCATTAAGGGATACCCATCCCTTTTTCTCGCCAAATCTGGTTTGATAAAAATACAAAAACTTCGGAGTAGTAGGCTCTATCTTTATGTATTTACATAAAATCTGAAAGGCTTTCATAAAAGCCCAGCTGTTAGGGTGAAGCTGAGTAGGTGCGACGTTCATGGTTCTCAGAACGTCGCACTCAAACTCAGTGAAGGGAAGAGACACATGCAGTTTGTCAAAAAGTGTTTTATACATGTATGTAAAGGGGGGCTCGGAGGGACGAGCCCTTAGAAAGACACACTCGGTGCTCGCGCACGGAGAGCAGATAAACTCGGACTCGTCCCCTGAGGCCGAGATATTGATATGAGACCGAAGTTCAACAATAGAATCAGGAGTCTGGTAGTCAGTAAAAAAGGTTCGATCCGCCCCTTTAACCGATGTATATCCGGGGAGGGTAATATCGGGAATATGTTCTTTAGGAACCCTAAGACGCTGTTTGTGTGCGGCGGGTTTGGACACCCTATGAGGAGGAGAACCGAGACCTAGGCGAATCGGACTCGGAAGAATCGAGTCGAGTCGAAGATGACCGGAGGAGGACGGTTCCGCCTCCCCAACGCTCGCTTCCGTGAAGGAACAAGAAAGCAGAAGGGGATCCCCAATTGGGGAAACTTCGCGCTCAACCAGAGGCGAAGTATTTGACTCGGAAGACGAGAAGAACTCATATCCGAAGGCCGAAATAGAGAAGAAACGGAGCGCACTGGAGAATGACAAGCAGAGAGACAATGGCGGAAACTTGGAAAACGAGGGTGAATGGCAAAGAAGGGTAAGCAAGGTAGGAGGGAGTTGGCGCCGGAGGAGATATTTATAGCCTACGATTGAAAGCCCATTGTCCATCGGGCCCAAAAAAGGGCGCGACTTTTGATTGCCCCGATGCGACCTTTGATTTTCCCTCCATTAAATGGGCGCAGAAATCTAGGGTTTCTTGTCTATGGCGTGCCGAAGAAGTAATAGGGGAATAATTGCTTTCTCGACATAGAGAAGACTTGATTAAAATGACGACTAAGAATGTGGATAATCGCATAACCGAAGAATAAGCTCGGTTTTCATACGTATCAGCTCCTTCGCTTATTCAAGCTCGGAGCTCGGGGGGCTTGTGTACTGGCCGAGAATGTAAGACCGAGAACTCGTCTATACATCGGACCAACCGAGCTTACCCCCGCGTATGGGCCTTGACCCAGATTCCTCCGAAGCCGAGGACATGTCAGCACACCTGACGCCCGAGAATAACTACTCGGCCCCAAGCTATAGCTATCCATCCGCAGCTAATCGGGCCGGATATCTCGCCTGGCCATAATGACACTCAGGGCAATCATGCTCAGGATATCTCTCCCCATGATCGCGATCTGATCCTAATATTCCTCCGCTTATTTCGGAGCCTGATCCTGAGAGAACAACTATAAATAGGGGACTTACCCCTCATTCTAGAACTACGTTTGCTTTGATTCCCTTTTGGATACGTAGGAGCAGAATCCACATTCTGTCAAGCACAATCCAAAAACACCCCACTAATCCTCGTTCGGCCGAGTATTTCATACCCGAGATATTTGGCAGGAACAGTTCCTGTTTGATTTCTTTGTGTGTTTTTGTTTTGGACTGTGAGGGTTCTCTCATGGCTTTTCTTTGGGCGTTTCTCAATCCCGAATCTTCTTCAAAAACATCGTCTTTTCACAAGGAAAATCTTTTGCTCAGACTTTGAATGGTTTGTTTGACATCTCGGTTAGTCAGCTTTCTCCGCCGTGCGTTAATGAAGGCTCTGTCTCTATCAAAATATCCGAGGTTGAATATCAAAGGGGGTTGGAAGGTTGCAAAAACAACCTTCATGGCCGCTTGTTGTTATTGAAGGGTGATATCCCAGTAAAGATCTCTGACCTACGTGACAAGTCTTTGGGTCAATGGAGGATGATTCCGTTAGTAAAGGGATTCTATGAATTCAGTTTTGCTTCTCAAAATGATTTGCGTAGTGTCTTGGTTGTTGGGGCTTGGAACCTTCAACCAGGGCTACTACGTCTTTTTCAGTGGTCTCCTGATTTTATTCCCATTAAGCAAAAACAATCTCATGCTCAATGCTAGGTTAGAATTCATGACTTGCCGGAGGAATATTGGCTCCCAAAATTGTTATTTGAAATTGCAGGCGGTTTAGGTACTCCAATAAATTTGGATGAAACTACACGTACTCGGGCATATGGTCACTATACTCGAGTCTTAGTGGATGTTGATTTAACTGAGAAGTTGCTCAAGGAGATTATGGTAGAACGTGAAGGTTTTGCATTTCCTGTCGGTATCGAATATGAGAAGCTTCCTTCTTTTTGTTCTCATTGTAAATCAATTGGGTACTTGACTTCGACTTGTAAATTTGATAAGGAGAAACTGGTACATAAGGATCCGCCTTTGGTGCAGAAGACTAAGCAAGCTTATGTCCCTAAGATTCCAGAGTATAAATCAATTAAAGTTAATGGGTAGATTGATACATCACCGGGAGAAAACTTGAGTGATAGTGTATCGGTTGAGACTGACTATGAGGAATTATCCCCTGATCATGTCTCAAATTCCATTCCACAGAACTCACCTTCTGTTGCAACCAATACTGTCAATGGCTTTACAGAGAAGATCTCAACTTCTCTTGCAACTAATGTTGACTCTACAGTCAAGGATACTCCGGTGCCCAAGCATACTCCAGTGTCCATGCATTCCAAGACTACCTGTGATTTAACAGTTAGTGGTAAGAATCTTGAGACTCCAATTTATGTTCAAGATCTTAGTATTTTTCCAACTGTTGTTCATAATGATTTTAATGTTTTATCTACTTGGCTGGAAAATAAAAAAGATGCTAGACTTTTAAGGAAGGAGAGCAGAATAATAATAATGTTGCTGAAGATGGTTTCACGGTGGCTACGTCCAAATCTCAGAAGAAGTATAACCCGAGATTGAATAAAAAACCTAATTCTAGGTATGATTGATTCTCGTTTATTTCACATGGGTTTTGGTTTTTTGTCCCCCCATGTTATTGTTTTATTTTTTATTTTATTAATAAAATTATGGTGACTTGTCACTTTGCTTAAAAAAAATACAACTGTAATCATATTTCGACAAAAAATAATTTTGATTAAAAAAATCCAAATTATTAAATAGAAACTTTATGTTATAAAATAAAATTCAAGTTCATATGCTCTCTATAAGAATTACATGAGTTTTGAGTTTTATGCGGTCAAAAATAAAAGTTGGTTGAGTTTTATGATATACATTATACCATATTAAACCTTCAACACCAATTTTTTTTTTAGAACCATCCTAATTAGTCCTTTGGATCAAGTGGGTTCATCAGAGTATCCCGACGACTAAGGCCCTTCGGGCCCGCTATGAGATTAATATCTGATTCGACTGATTGAGTAGAGTTTTATCCCTTGATTCTCAGCCTTTCAATATGAGTGACTCCACAAGGATTCGAACCCAGATTCTTCTCCTTACGAGAGTTAGTTGCTTCTACCGGATCAACCCCAAATTTAATTTGTTTAGTATATAGAGTAAGTGCAGAATGATGTTAGATAAACTCAGACGAAATATACAAGAACGTGGGGTTTTTTTTTTTTTTTTGAAGCAAGAACGAGAACGTGGGGTTTTAGGACTAGTTGTTATCAACCAATGCATTAATGACCCATCTTAGGATGAGGATAATTGTTGGGAGGCCAAGGACCACATACATGAGTTGTCTACATATTTTAACTGTAGACCGTAGTTAGGTCGCAAGATAATGGAGGCATTTCTAAATTGTCTCCCAACTTCCTGACAATCAGCTTCCACTTGCCGTTTTTCACACAAATCATAGTTATGGTCAAGTGTAAACAGAAAATAAAGGTTTAATTAACCTTTCCTTTTTTTTCTTTTGTTTTTTTTTAATTTGGTCACTATGACTTGTTTAGGAAATTCAAACCAGTGGCTCATAAAGAATACCCTCTCCGATCGATATTATAAGCAAAAAAAATTCAAAATTTTTGGTTTAATATATAAATAAATTTTATTTTTCAATTACTCATTTAATGACATTGTTCCTAAAACATCCTTTATTTAATACAAATTTTGTTTTTCAATGACTCATTTTATTCCCAACAACACAAACAACTTTTCATTACCATAAAAGGGTAATTTAGGTAAAAAACCTATTTTTTAACCAAATTAAATGAGATTAACTAACCAACTTAATATGTGTGTTGTATTAATTTTTTACTTATAATATGGATCGGAGGGAGTAACTTATAACGAATGAGTTTGTAGTTCTGTTTAATAATCATTTTTTACATGAGTTTATAACATTTTTTCATTAGCTTATAATATTTTTTTAAATGCTACTTGAACTAACGTTTGAGCTTATAACTTATAACTTCTTTTATTTTATCCTTGTTATTTTAGTTGCATTCATCCATTATCCTCTGTTAAATAAAAAATTTATTATAATCCTAATATTTCAGGCTATATTTAAAGACTAAATTTACTAACTAGACATATAATTAGGATAAAAATAATAGAGAATATATATATTTTTGTAAAACACAAAATTTATATAAAAAATTATATCAACATGTCATTTTATTTTTATCATCTCATTTTATTTAATAAAAATAATTGAAAAATAAAAATTAATTAAAATATTAATATTTAAAATTTTGAGATGATAAATAATTTAAAATAAATTAAAATATTAAAAGTAATAATTATTTAAAATAAATAACACCCCACACACGCGTGCCCACAAACACACACATAGAATTTATATAAAAAAATACATAAATATATTCTTTTATGTCATTTTATATTTATCAATTAATTTAACCGTTAGTTTTATCAAACACTTCAAATTCAGTCAAGTATCTTATCAACTACCTCATCCGCTATAAGGTCATCCGCTATCCGCTAGTTTTTACTAAATAGATCCTATATTTTTTTTTTTTGTTGGAATCCACCGTCATTAGAGCTTTGGCTTCTCACTGATCGACGAAATACCAAAAGCTTAGATCTATTGGACCTGTTATGAGACTAATTTTCGCTCGAGTGTTTAGTCATAGTTAAGGTTCTCTCTCCCTCCCAAAATTGTGTTCGGCGAGATTCGAACCGAAGTCCTCTCTCACGAGCTCAACCTCCACCAATTTTCATGTACCACTTTTTCAGTGGGGTAGTGTGACATTTATGGGTTTAGGACTTTCAGTTTGATGGTCACTCTTATTGACAAAAGAAATGGAGTTATGGGTTCTTCCAATGGTTGGTTGGAGGAACTTATATGTTTCTGAACATTCAAAAGAGACAGGGGCAACACCTTTGAGGAAATCTATGGTTTTTTTTACTGGGATTGGAAGATGATGCCATTTATTCTCCTTGGTATTATTTCTTCACTTCTTTTTTTTAAGCAAAAATTGGTATGCTAAGCATCACTATAATGCAAGACATCCCAACTAGGTTGACACCTCAAGCATTATCAATCACATGCAGCATACCAAAATATTATTAATAAAGAAAAATAAAGAATCAAAAGACATGGGGGCCATAGACCTAACCCATAATGAATTACTTAAACCTATAGTTAGGAAGCCCAAACCTATTTCTAAAAATTTCCCCCTTAACAAAGGAAGGAGTAATTTCCACCAACAAAAATCATCTATGCTAGAACCATGATTGGCTAACAAATCTGCACAAGAGTTCTCATCTCTAAATACATGAGAGTAAACAAAATTAAACTTCTTAGTTAAACTCAAGGCATTAAGCCACCTATTCCTTAAGCACCAAGGTACTATGCTCGGATTGGAGAAAGAAGCAAATACTAAGGATGAATCACACTCCAGCCATATGTTGTTCCAACCCTTGCTGAAGGCTATTTCAATGGCCAAAACTGCACCCATGATTTCAGCATGAAGAGCATAGGAAATCCCTAGATTCCGAGCAAAGCAGCCAGCAACAGCAGCCAATCTATATCTGAAAATGCCACCACAAGATGCCACACCTGGACTTCCCTTAGCTGATCCATCTGTATTACATTTTAACCAGTGATAACTTGGAGCTTTCCAAATAACTTCTGTGATAGAAGGAGCCTTCCCTGGATTTGGAGAAACTGAAAATTTCTGCAGAATCCTGATGTCAGTAGCATTGTGCCAATGATTCCCTGATGAAGAGTTCCCAGCCAAAGATATGTAAGCCATTGCCATGTTTATAGCAGCTCTAGAAGAGATCTTCTTGGATTCAATTCTACACTGATTTCAGCTAAACCATATGAACCATAAAACATTTGAAACAGAAGAAATGCCAATATCATGAACCTGGGTGCTCTAAGGCTGCTGACAGATAAACAAGATGGATAAAATCGATCTATGGTCAATGTTAAAGTTTAAACAGGAGCCTAGCCAAGTCCATAGCTCCTTGGAAAAATTACATTGAAAGAAGAGGTGATTTATTGTCTCATAAGCAGAAAAACACAAACTACAACATGAAACAACACAGCAGCCTCTTTTTCTCAGAACATCAACTGTAGGCAGTTTTTGATGAAGTATTTTCCAAATAAGGAAAGATATGGATGGAGGGACAGCCTTGCACCAAATGAGTTTACCCTAGGGAACATGAGAACCTGCTTGATGCAACATATCATAGGCTTCTTTTAGAGAAAGCTTGCCCAAGTCAGAGGGAATCCAAATAAGCTCATCAGGGAGCTGATCAGGAATGAAAAGCTTCCCTTCAAGCACAAAGTCACAAACTGAAGACTGCAGCAAGCTATGTAAATGATAGGGGTGTTCATCAACCGATCCAAACCAATTCAAACCGCAAAAACCAAACCGAAAACCGAACAAACCGAAAATCGAATAAATCGAAAACCGAAAAAACTGCTTAACTTTCAATGGATTGGATCATATTTTGGATCCCATAGAGAAAACCAATCCAATCCAATCCAAACCGAACTACTATATACATATACTATTATTTTCAAAAGTATAATATTACTCATACTTAAGCATTGTTTTTCATACTTTTATATACGAATTAACACCTTCATTCTCTTTAATATTGTTTTTAGAATGACATATATGAGAATATTTATAATAAATGTTAATGTATTGAAGTTATATTTTGCTAAAAGTGTTGAGAGTGGTTAAAATAAGTGTTGGGCACTCTAAACTAGCTCCCTTAAATGAATATTATCTTTTATCCACTATTAAATCAGTAGAAAGGAAACTTGATATAAGAAAAAATAAAGTAGGATAAAAACCGAATTATCCAATCAAATCCAAACCGCATTTGATTGGATTGGATTGGATCGGATCTTCTGAAGGAAACAACCCAATCCAATCCAAACCGCATGTTGTTTTCATCATTGGATCGGATGACTTTTTAGCTCAAAACCGATCCAATCCAATCCACGAACACCCCTAGTAAATGATGAAAGATGCTCAAGAAGTCAACAATAGGCCTAGATAGCCATCTATCAGTCCAGAAGTTGACTGCACAACCATTACCAATCACCCACCTACAGTTGTTGAGAACTAAGTCTATGCAGTTTTTCAGGCCATTCCAGATAGAATAGGGGATATGCTGTCTGATGAACTTATTATTGTGAAAGACTCTTGCCTTTAGAAGTTTTGCCCACCGACAATCAGAAGTAACTAACTCCCAGCAGAGTTTTATTAGTGAAGCCTTATTTATGCTTGAAATTAACCTGAGGCCTAAACCTCCCAACTCTTTTGAAGAACAAACAATAGACCAAGGGACAGTTACAATCTTTCTAGTCATAACATCACCTGACCAGATGAAGTTCCTTAACAATCTGTCAACCATTTTTAAAAGAGCAGCAAGCCATGCATATACATGAAAAAAATGAAGAAGCATGCTGTGAATAACAGATTGGACAAGTTGAGCTCTCCCCATAGCTGAGAGAAGGAGACCCTTCCAAGTGGCCAGCTTAACTTTAATCTTGTCTGCAATTGGTTGCAGAAATAGCTTTCTAGGTTCCCCTTTGAAAAGAGGCACTCCTAAGTAGAGAAAAGGCAGATGACCAATACCAAACCCAATCATATTTACTATACTAGATAATCTGTTTGCAAGAATTGAGCCATTATAGATTTCGGATTTCTCCTTGTTTATCTGTTGGCCTGAAGCAGCACTATACCTACTGAACACATCCATTAGATTCTTGATATTTGCTTTCGTTCCCTTGCAGAAAATCAAAAGGTCATCAGCATAAAGCACATGGGTGGGAACAAAGTATCCCCTGGGGCTAGACATTGGCTTGAATCTTCCATAATGAACAAGGCTTGAAATCGCTCTGCTCAAAACATCTTCTGCAATGCAAAAGAGAAAAGGGGATAATGGATCTCCTTGCCTCACACCCCGTTTGCAAGGGAAATAACCAACACCGTGACCATTAACCAGAATTGAGACCTCGGCTGAATGGAGAATCACATTTATCCATTTGCAAAACAATGGATCAAAACCAAAAGCATGTAAGGATTTGAGTAGGAGGTCCCAATCCATAGTATCAAATGCCTTCCTGATTAGAGCTACATTACCACCAAAGCACCTTTTATCTAACAAATTAACAGCTTCAAAGGTAACACAGATGCAGACGGTGATTTGCCTCCCTATTATAAAGCCCCTTTGATTTGGAGAGATGATATTGGAAGCAATAAGGGCCAACCTGTCAGCAAGGATTTTTGTGATGGTCTTGATTTGATAGTTAGCAAGTGCAATAGGCTTGTATTGGCTAATGGAGTCAGCATTGGGGGACTTAGGAATTAGCACCACTGTGTTAGAGTTCAAATTAGGAGGAAGCCATCCTTGTTTGAAAAATTATGCCACATATAGAAAGACATCCTCACCTATAATATCCCAATAATGTTGGTAAAAGATCCACCAAAACCATCAGGGTGTGGGGCACCATTGGCATTCATACCAAAAACAACTTTTTTTACCTCATCCCTAGTTGGCAGGGCCACTAGCATTCTGTTGTCAAGATCAAAGACCTCAGGGTTAACAACATCCTCAATAAGTCCATCATCTATGCAAGAATTGTTTGAAGCAAACAGGTCTTGATAGAAATCCAGGATGTGAGACTCAATATTCTCTTTTTTATCCAGAAGGTCCTCTCCATTCTTCAGCATTGTGATTCTCTTTGAGGCATTCCTAATTTTTGTCAGTCTGTGGATATAAGCAGTATTTCTGTCACCACTAATTTGCCAATTGATTCTAGCTTTCTCCATCCAGAACAATTCTTGAGAATGCAGATTCTTATTAAGTTCAGCTTGTGCAAATTGTTCCTGAACTAACAAATCATCAGAGCATCCATCCCTATTCATTGAATCCTGAACATTTTGAAGGTTCTGTAAAGCATCTTCAACCTGTTTATTAACATCTCCAAATATCTCCTTATTCCCGGCTTTTAGAACTGATTTCAGCTTTTTCAGCTTCTGAGATAGGATAAACATAGGACATCCAAACTCTTCCATCTTCCAGGTGTCAGCAATGACCTTTTGACAATCTTTGTGAGTGGACCACATTTTTAAGAACTTGAAAGAAGAACTGAAAGTGACTGAATTCTGCCGCAGCTTGAGCAAAATGGGATGATGATCCGAATTACTCCTAGGGAGGGTACAGCAAGTGGAGCTATCCCAATAAGAAATCCATGCCTCATTACATACTGCCCTGTCCAATCTTCTTTCTGTATGAGCAGCTCCTCTGCTTTTGTTTAACCAAGTGTAAGCTGCACAAATTGTTGGAAGGTGGATTAATTAACAAGCATCTGACCATAACTTGAATTCTTCACAAGCAATGCTAGATGGGAGCCTACTTCCTCTATGCTTATGAGCACCAATTACAACATTATAATCACCAACGAGACACCAAGGTCCAGCAAATGACTGGTTTAGCATAGATAACTGTTGGTGTAAGCCCTATATGCCAAACTATTTTGAATAGATCATCATTTGTATCATGAATTTAATCATATATTTGATATATGAATAAGGCGTTCATTTATTATGTTATTAGTTTATAGCATAATAAAGTCCTTAGAATACGCAGTTCATTCAATGAGATTTTAAGTACGTGACTTAATCGTGAGACCTCATTGAATAATAGAACGCCGTTCTTAAATATTCGTAGTCGAGTATTATTGTTAATTAGGACGACAATAATACATACAGACTATTGTGTGAGTAGACTGATGACCAAATCTCACGGGTCATGGATATGTTATATCAAGTCGGCACACAGGTATAAATATTAGGAGTAATATTTATACCGGATGACCCACTATGAGAATACTTCATAATAGTTATTCAAGTGTCATAAGTATTCTCATGGCGATCATAGTGAAGTAGCCCTTCGAGTTGAAGTCACTACGATTCCTACATGAGGAGTTGTAGGCTTTAATGCTATCAAACGTCACGCGTAACAGGGTGATCATAAAGGCAGTTATTGGGACTGCAATAAATCATAGAGGAGTGTGAGTGATGTAGACAGGATTCGTCCCTCCTACATAACAGGGGTAATGTCTTGGGCCCCTCAATAGAGTGAGACGTGAAATATGTGTGGCCACGCGGAAGTGGGCTAATATGTGATATTGGGCCCATTTATGATTACTCGTCTACTTGGGGATCGAGGAACAAATAATTGAATATAAAATGGATGATACTATTATGCCTTGTATTCAATTAAGACATATGAATGAAGAGACATTTACTACACGGTAAATTTTGGTCGCGGTAAGGCTAAAATCGGATCACCGATACTCTTGCTAATTGGGTAGTAATGATGCATTGCTAGATGCCGCTCATTATTTATAATATTTAATATTATAATTAATATTTGATATTATTATAATATTTAATATTATTGTCAACTTAGTGGGAGCCTATAGGGTCACGCGCATAGAGCAAATGCGGAACAGTTATATTAATTAAATATGATTTAATTAATATAAGGACAATTGGACTTGTAGTGTACAAAACCCAATAGGGTAAGCAGTTGGGTTAAAGGGAGCTGCCAACTTATAAATAGAAGTGCTCTCCCTTAACCTAGTATGGCTAACTGTGTCTCCCCGTAGCCGTCAGCTAGCACAAGACGCATAGCTCCGATGCTTATTTGCTCGTGTGGATTGAGTAGAGGAAAAGTAAAGCATGTTTCAAGAGGTAAACACTATTTGTCATTTGTGATTCATGTTGTAATGCACGATCTATGAGATGATTTTCGTACGTCTTGAGATTTGATTTTAAAAGAGGATAATCTCATGAAAACCCAACAATGATATCAGAACGTAATGTATGGTCGTTATTCTCATGAATCCCTGTGCTTGTTTTCCTTGTTTGATAACATGTTATTTTTTGAGTAAATAGCCAATTTGGTCCCTGAAACTTTAAGATCGTGTCAATTTGGTCCCTCAAATTAACGAAATTGCAAAAAGGTCCCTGAAACTGTCAAACGTCGATCAAGTTGGTCCCTCCGTTAGGCAGGGTTACTTGACGCCGTTAATGGCGCTGACGTGGCACGTTAAGTGCCCATGTGGCATGACAGCTGGACCACAGTTTCAGGGACCAATCTGACACTAAATTCCAGGGACCAAATTGACACTCAATTCGTAATTTAACTCTTTAACATCGTGTCATTTCCATCCCTCATTTTACCTTTTCATCTTCCCCGGCGTCCTCCCCTCCTCCCCTCTGCCACACCCTTCCGTCTGCAACCGCTCGCCGGAGACCATAACCCGTCGCAGGAACCTCACCGGAACTCGCTTCCACTCAAAACGCAGGTGTGTATTTTGTTTACCCATTTTGTTTTGAGTTATGGGTTTTGATGTTCATCTTCTTCTTCATACTGTGCATGTGGTAGGGGTTGGGTAGGTTTTCATCTAAGCCTCTATTACAGTAGTTTTGTACTTGGGCATTTGCCCTAGTTATCGTTTTACCCATTGTTGCGCATTCTTCATCATCAATGTGGGTGGGTATAGGGTTTGTTGCGATGCTCTGTTTTTTTGTTTTGTAACAGAGTATATGAAACGTTTTTTAATTTATGCTTCTTTGTTAATGTGCAGAATGAGTACTATGATCACTGTTATCGTGCACCATGGAGGCATATTGTTGAGGAATGAGAGAGGAATTCTGGAGTATGTGGGTGGTGAGATGGATGTGTGGGAAGAGTTGGACTCAGACACACTCAATGTTTTTGATTTGTTTAGCATTGTGAAGGTGTGTAAGGGTTATGATAAGGTTGACAAATTGTGGTGGTTGAAGCCAGACAGGGACCTGGATATTGGGTTGAGAGAACTAACCTGTGACAGTAGCTTCATAGATATGGTTAAGGCTGCCCTCCTCAATGGGAATGAGATTGAGATTTATCACGAGTATGCCCCCGAGCCCCTTCAGGCATGGGTGCCTAACCAGGAAGCTTTGAATGCTGCTAACATGGATGTTGATGAGTGTCACATGAGTCCATATGAGGACAACCATTCTACTGCTGATGAAAGTGCAGAGGACAGCCATTACAAGCCTCCTCCCGGTTGTAATCGGTTCAGATGATTATGAGGAAGTGGTGTTAAGCAAGAACGAAGGGAAGAAGGCTAAAGGAAATAAGGTTCTTGGGACTTCATCCAAGGGTAAGAAGGCTAAGGGAAATAAGGTTCTTTGGGACTTCATCCAAGGGTAAGAAGGCTAAGGGTAAGAAGGTTGTTGGGACTTCATCCAAGGGTAAGAAGGCTAAGGGTAAGAAGGCTAGTGGGAGTGATGGAAAGGGTAAGAAGAAGGTTTCAAGTAAGAGTAGGAGGAGAGGTCACCTAGTCCTTCAAATGGTGACAAAGAAGTGATGATAATGATGGTTGGGCTGAGTTTTATACAGGGCATGAAGACTTCTTTAATTATGGGGAGTTAGGTGGTGGAAGCAATCAAGTGCAGCAAGAAGTTGTGAGTGATGCAAGCTACAAGTCCGAGGAAATGAAGGATCCTATTAGTACAGATGAGGAGAATAATGGAACAACAGGTTTGCCTAACTTCCCTCAGTTTAATGACAGAGCAAAGTTTGGTAATGTCAATTTGGTATTAGGCATGGAGTTTACAAATTTATCATCTTTCAAGGCAGCTGTGAAGGATTACACCATACACATGGGCAGGCCAATAAAATGGGTGAAAAATGATAGCTTCAGGGCTAGAGCTAAATGCAAGGAAGTTGGTTGTGAATGGGAGATTTATTGTGGTAGGAGTAATGTAAGGAGGAGTTTCCAAATAAGACCTTCAAGGAGACTCACAGCTGCTGCAGAGCCTTTAAGGTTAATCAAGCAAACAGAAAATGGGTTGTGAAGAAGCTAGAAGAAAAGATTCGTAGCCAACCCAAAATCACACATGTAGAGGTTTTTGATTTCCTAAAAAGGAGTTCAATGTCATTGTTGATAGGTCAATGATTTTTAGGGCAGTTAGGGAGGCAAGAGAGTTGGTTGAAGGTAGTGAAAGGGAGCAGTATGGTAAGCTTTGGGATTATGCTCATGAGTTGTTAAGGAGCAATCCAGGGTCATTGGTTAAGCTTGATACCATCCCTCTGCCAGATTCACAACCACAGTTCCAAAGGTTCTTTGTTTGTCTAGATGCATGCAAGAGAGGATTTAAGGCAGGTTGCAGACCTTTTATTGGGTTGGATGGTTGCTTTTTGAAAGGTTACTTTGGAGGACAACTCCTTTCAGCTGTGGGGCAGGATGCAAACAACCATATTTTTGTGATAGCATATGCTATAGTGGATGTGGAAAACAAAGATAATTGGGGATGGTTTTTGACACTGCTGCATGAAACACTAGGTGATTACAGGCAGCATGGATGGAATTTCATGTCTGACATGCAGAAGGTAAGATTTTGTCATTCATTACGTGGTCTGGTTTGATAATTTGTTGCATATTTCAGGGACCAATTTGTTATTAAGTGACTAATTTTAGGGACTGATTTGTATGTTATGCTTGCAGGGGCTAATACCAGCCATGCAGGAAGTGATGCCAGGAGTGCCCCACAGGTATTGTGCCATGCATCTGTGGAGGAACTTTATAAAACAGTGGAAGGAAAAGGAACTAAAGGGTGTGGTTTGGGAATGTGCCAAGTCAACCACAGCTACACAGTTCAACATGGAAATGGAAAGGGTTAAGAGGTTGAACCTGAAAGCTCTGGCAAGATCTCGAACAAATGGCCAAAAGAGGCATGGACAAAGGCCTACTTTGAGACAAACTGTAAGGTGGACAACATATGCAACAATACATGTGAGGTTTTCAATTCAAGGATTGTGGATTATCGTGGTAAGCCTATTCTGACTATGGCTGAGGAAGTTAGATGCTATGTGATGAGGACAATGTGTGCAAACAAGTGAAGCTTCTTTGGGAGGAGAGGACCTTTGTGTCCTATGCAACAAAGTAGGCTGGAAAAACAGAAGTTGGATAGCAATCTGTGGACTCCTGTGTGGACAGGTGATGGTGATGGCATGCGGTTTGAAGTGCAGAACCTTCCTTCTAAGGTTGATGTCAACCTGAGTGAACAAACTTGCACCTGCAGGTTTTGGTAACTAACAGGTGATGGTGATGACATGTTGTTTGATTTTTGTATATTGTTTTCTGCTTTTTTTCTATTGTGACAGTGTTATTTATGGATATTTGCATACTTTGACAGGTATGCCATGTAAGCATGCATGTGCTGCAATTGCATATAGGAATCAAAAGGGCAGAAGAGTGTTGTCATGTCTGGCTAACAATGGGGGCATATGATGCAACTTACCAATTTTTCATTCAACCAACACAGTCCGAACAATTTTGGACGCCCACTGATTATGCCAAGCCGGTTCCACCTAAGCTCAAGAGAAGTGCTGGGAGACCAAAGAAACAGAGAAGGAAGGATGGAAATGAGGAACCCGTGTGTGGTCATAAGCTGAAGAGGTCATATCCTAACTTCACTTGCTCAAGATGTGGCATTGAGGGCCATAATAGTAGGGGATGCATGAACACTGGAGTTCCTCAAAAACCTAAAGCTAAGACATCAACTCAAGGACAAGAGGATTTAGTGTCTGAGATACCATTAACACAAACTGCTCCTACTATTGAGCCAGTGGAATCTCAAGATGTACCACCACAAGTGCAGCAACAAGTTCAAGATCCTCCAAAGACAAGTTCAAGATCCTCCAAGACAAGTTCAGAGCCAATCCACCATCACAGCAAAGAGTGCAGAGGGTAAGATGGCTTTTGCAGGGACTGAGTTGATTTCATATATAAAAGTTCAGGGACTATTTTGATTTTAAGTTGCATATTTTGGGGACTAAATTGACACTATGTTATCGATTTCTACTGCTGCAGCAAGGAGATATGGTATAAGAGGACCTCTTATACCACAAGTGCCAAAGGAACCCCCGGTTAGAGGCCCACCAAGAATGACTCCACCAAAGACTAGCCCCTCTTGCACCAAAGACAGCCCTGACCCCTCTTGCACCACCACCACTTCCAATTCCAGCTCCACGGCCTATCATGGTCGAACTTCCAAGACCACCACCCGGATCAAGGGAAGGACAACCACAGTTCATGTCTTTCATTCCAACTCCGTGGGCTGCCACAGATGCATCCAAGGAAAACATGAAGTGAAGTCTATTTTGGATTTTGGATAATTTATTACTATGATATTTTTGATAAATTGATGGTGCCTATGTTTTTTGTTAATGTCACTTGTGTACAATGGATTCTACTGCTGTAATGGTTTATCTCTTTGTGAACAATGGATTCTCTTTGTATATTTTGTGTATGGTTTATCTCGCTGTAATTTCTAGTTTGGTACAGGTTTATATGTACTTTTGTAAGACATATTTGGACACCTTTTGGTGCTTCAATTAATACCTATGGAATTTGTCTTTTGGACCACATTTTGGTGCTTCCTTTCATTTTATGTAACAAAATGACAGTTTGTCTTATGCAACAAAATGACAGTTACTCCAAGCTTGTCATTCATGTCATTTCCAAAATAGGACAATACTTTACACATTACATTCCAAAATATGCCTACATCATAATACCTAAGAACATCACACCTAAAACTACCTAAGCACTCTGCCTACCAATCCACCAAACCAGACAAACACTTAACAACACACACATTACAACAACCCCAAATTTGACCATTCTAACATCTGCAACCAAAGTGTCAACCTTGCCAATCAGCTCAATCCGTTACGCCTTCATTATTCCCTCATTGCCCGATTATCATTAAGAGTTTCACATCTCTCAGGAACCTTGAAAATCTCAGGAATCTCATCCACCCAGACAAGATAGCCACAATTGCCTTCACCCTGCAACAATTTGACATAAAGAAATTAGGGTTAGTAGAAACTGTGCTCACTGCAAAGTGCAAGAAAATCGCAAACCCTAATGGAGTTTTGGGATTGAATGTTACCAATGGAAAGGGACATCCATAGAAGGCCCTCCCTGGGTTCCTCAGAGTCCTAGAGATTCGTAACACAGCTCTCCTCTCACAATTGCAAAACAAAGGTGAGGGGTTATTGATTTCTGCCCCATCAACCCTGGAGCTACTCGACCAAGACGGAGTTGTGGGTTTCTTGGTTTGTCTTGAGTATGGTAACGACGAACCACCACCCATCGGCATCCCTTTTGTGTAGTTGGAGAGAGCGAGAGAGAGAGACAGAAACAGAGGACGAAGGAGAGAGAGCAGAGAGACAACCAGAATCAGCCGAAGGAAGAAGACAGCCGAAGGAAGAAGAAGATAGGTTTTTAGCCGTTTGAGTGTCAATTTGGTCCCTGGAATTTAGTGTCAGATTGGTCCCTGAAACTGTGGTCCAACTGTCATGCCACATGGGCACTTAACGTGCCACGTCAGCGCCATTAACGGCGTCAAGTGACCCTGCCTAACGGAGGGACCAACTTGATCGACGTTTGACAGTTTCAAGGACCTTTTTGCAATTTCGTTAATTTCAGGGACCAAATTGACACGATCTTACAGTTTCAGGGACCAAATTGGCTATTTACTCGTTATTTTTTGCTTTTGAATATAATTCAATCAAATATATGGTGAGCACATGTTTGTTGTTGTTTAATATATATCACGGTACATGCGTATGCTACAAGAACTTTTCCAGAAGGGACATATGTTTCCGTTTGCTGTTCCGCAAAAGGCACTTGAAATTCGAAATTGTGATTTTGATGATCAGATAAGTCAATTGATTTTTTTTTTTGAAATTCCAAAGGTTAGTACACGAAATCATGTTCATTGAAATCAAAAGGAAGTTCTGTTTTTGGTTGTAACTGGGCGTTCCTTTTTATGTTTTATATATATGTGAATTGAAATGCCTTTTGAACAATATGCTAAATGTTCAAATCAAATTGAGTTTGAGAGGTGAGGATGAAGTGTACGTGCACTGTAAGTGTTCATTTCATTTTTTTATTAAAAAAATGGAATTCAATATACCATCATGTTTTAATGTCTTTGGAGACCTGACATGAAACCTGGACGAAAATGGAATTCAAATTCCAAAGTTTTTTTTTTATGATTTAATATATTTTAATGCCTTATTTGAATTCAAATAGAATGGAGTTGAGTATGGCATAAAGAGACCAGTACGTATGGTTTTTCTTTTCAAAAGGTTTGAAAAGATTCCTTTTAATTAATTCATAGTAAAGGAGTAAAATCAATTAGGTGATATTGTGTATTATATTTTGAATTCAATTAATTTAATTATATGATATTTGTTTGATAAGTGGTATTAATTTGGCATTTGAATTCATATTTAAATTATTTATTAATAATAAAGTGATATTATTATAATTAAGTAATTTTAAATATGCGGTATATGGTTATGGTCCTATATTATGGTGTAATTTATTTTGGGTAAATACGATCTGCGTGTCATGATTTATTTATTTAAATACGACATGCGTGTCGTGTCTTTTTAAATTTATTTATTTATTCTTAATAAATGTAATTGCTCGAGTTGAAGAGGAGACAACACCAAACGATGACACCGTGGAAGAAGTTGGAGAAGCTTGCTCAAGGGTAAAGATTTGTAATAATTATTTAATTAATTTTTTTTTGTACTTTTAGGAGGCCATAACTATAGTACCTTATCTTATATGTTTATGTATGAGATGCATGAAATATATGAGATGATGTTTGTGTATGTGATGCATGAAATATATGTATACATGTGTGTTTTAAATGTTATATATGTTTGTTCAATGTATAATAGCATGTATGCTGAGAAACGCTTTGTGTGTGATACAACGCCGGTGAGATCGGTTTTAATAAAAATTTCTCAAAAGTAAATATTAAGTTTAAGAGCCTTCCAATGCATGACACTCATCAAGATTAATATCGAACGAGTGTAGGTCCATCAAAGCTGAATGCATTTTTCTATACTAGTAACATGCGATGAGACAATTGTAATGTTCAAATGCTATCCATTGGGTTTAACTTAACTAAGCATACTTCAATAGGATTGAAAGGCTTAGAGGCATTGAGTTGGGTTTTAATTCATGAGATGAATTAGAATAAGAGTTATTCACCCAACTGATCCAAGAGTTAATGAGATGTATTTGGAAAGGAGTTTCCTACATAAATAACTAAGTTTTGGGAGATCAGTCAAAGTTGACTCAAAACAAGGTGAAATATGGATCTTGGTCTCACTAGAAAATCTTTCAAAGGGATTTTCCGAGTCAATGATGAGGGTCGTTGAATTGAGTAAAATAGTGGGAGCATATTTAATAAAAGACCTTATTAAATATGTTTTATCACGATGCTTATATTCTGCATGTTTTCTGTAATTAGAATTACCATGAAATAAAACACTATAATTAATTACTGCGATTTGTCCTTAAGAAGGACAAGATATCCAGAATTAAATTTCTGGATTAGTACAGGAATTTGAGGTTTTTTGACCAAAATGGGTTCCTTTTAGAAATTATTTACCAGTTTATGGTTATTCCGAAACTATTTACCAATGGGGGGTCCTTTTGGACACATGGCATTTTTTTTTCACTCTGACGGATCAAAGGCGCCAGACAGACTGGTGCCTTCAAAGTCGTCAGTCAGACTGGCGCCTACCAAGGTCAAAGGCGCCAGTCAGACTAGCGCCTACCATTATTAAAAAAAAACAAAACCTGCCCTGCAGTGCCACGTACTGCAGTGTTCCTTTAAAATTGCAGGTAACTTTCTTTTATTTCTTACAAGACAATTTTTTTTTACTATTGTAATAATTGATGAATATTTATTGGTGTAAATTGTTATTGCTATTATTTTTTATGCCTCTTATGATATTATTTGCTACTTGTTATTAGGGGATTTTTTTTATTGTCTCTTGTTATTTTAAATAGATACTTTATCATTAATGTTATCGTTACTCCGTATACTTATAATATAATTTTCTTTGTAATGTATGTTCATTTAAAATTGCAGGTAACTTTATTTTAATTCTTACAAAGTAAAATTCTTTTTTACTACTGTAATAATTGATGAATATTTATTGGTGTAAATTGTTATTGCTATTATTTTTTTATGCCTCTTGTGATAATATTTGCTACTCGTTATTAGGGGATTTTTTTTATTGTCTCTTGTGATATTATTTGCTACTTTCTTTTAATTATTAAGTTTATTTGTTTATTATAATATAATAGTAATATTACTTTTATTAGTATCGATATTTACTATTAGTAATTGGTAATTAATTTTATTTTGTAATATTATTATTATTAGAAATTGTGAATTTATGGTTCATCTTCATCTGACTCATCCTACATGCATCTCGCTCGCCCAATCTTCATCTTCGCCATCTGCATTTGACCCAAGGTTTACCGGAATATTTCGCTGCTCAAAATTACTACCCAATGACGGTACAGTGAATGTGGAAGTGCCCGCAACGTTAACATCAATATACAACTCAAGTGTCGACATCCAAGGATTTTGGATTAAACCATTTAGCATGCACTCCACATCTCAATCATTAGAAATTTCAACAAGAATATATTTCGCCGGGTTGCCACATATCATATATCTTGTCACAATTTTTGAAACTGATTGATTTGGTTACAGCCTCAACTTCGAGTGAATCTTTGCCCTCAAACGCTCGTACCGGATGCCATGTTTTATTTGCACAATTTCTTGGTCCCCTATAAATGTAATTCCTTCTGGTCCAACGAAGACTCTCCCGTTCGAGTACACAAATACTGCAACTTAGCTCATGACGTCTGCCCAACAATAATATCAAATACATAAAAATAACCCATAAATTTACAATTTCTAATAATAACAATATTAAAAATACACAACAACGAATACAAATAATGGTATTAATAATATTAACATCATATTTAATATTAAATATGTAAACTTAAAAATAACATTAATATAAAAACATTATTACCGCAAAATAAAAATAATAACAATAACCCATAAATTCACAATTTCTAATAATAATAATATTACAAAATAAAATTAATTATCTATTACTAATAGTAAATACCGATACTAATAAAAGTAATATTACTATTATATTATAATAAAAAAATAAACTTAATAATTAAAAGAAAGTAGCAAATAATATCATAAGAGGCAATAAAAAATCCCCTAATAACGAGTAACAAGTAATATCACAAGAGGCATAAAAAAATAATAGCAATAACAATTTACACTAATAAATATTCATCAATTATTACAGTAGTAAAAAAGAATTTTACCTTATAAGAATTAAAATAAAGTTACCTGCAATTTTAAATGAACACTGCTACAAAAAAAATTATACTATAAGTATAAGGAATAACGATGACATTAATGATAAAGTATCTATTTAAAATAACAAGAGACAATAAAAAAATCGCCTAATAACAAGTAGCAAATAATATCACAAGAGGCATAAAAAAATAATAGCAATAACAATTTACACCAATAAATATCCATCAATTATTACAGTAGTAAAAAAAGTTTTACTTGTAATAATTAAAAGAAAGTTATCTGCAATTTTAAAGGAACACTGCAGTACGTGGCATTGCAGGGTAGATTGTCTCTTTTTTTTAATAATGGTAGGCGCCCGATCGGTGGTGCCTTTGACTGGTAGACGTCGGTCGACTAAGCGACTTTGAAGGCGTCGGTCCGACCGGCACCTTTGACCCGTCAGTGAAAAAAATGCCACTTGTCCGAAAGGACCCCCATTGGTAAATAGTTTCAAAACAACCTTAAACTGGTAAATAGTTTCTAAAAGGAACCCATTTTGGTCAAAAAACCGGAATTTGAGGATTGTCCTCAAGTATGAGCAATAGTTGTATGTTCTTGAGCAAATGATTCCTGAGCAACCAGTTCCTACTAGGATCGAAAAGGATGCTTACGAGAAGCATCAAGTCGATGTCCTAGATGTAGGATTCCTCATGCTTGCAACCATGAAGACGATTGATATGATCATGCACCTCATGATGCTCTATTGAGAGCATGCAATGCATAAGAATCATAAGTCTTCTTGGCCTTTTCAGTTACGAACTGACGGAAGGGAAATCCAGACAGTTATCATGTGCTTCATACTATTGAGTACATTGAGAATCTTGTAAGCTGGGCTTTCCTTTAGGCCAAATGTTAGCCATTGATATGATCTTGCAATTGTTGCCGGATAGTTATAGTCAAATCGTTGTGAACGATTCTGATAGACCTCTACTAGAGATTGGAAGGAAGCTGAGAACTGCCAAGCAGAGTCTCTATAGTAGAAAAGGGTGGACTATTGTGAGAGTCTTGAAAGGGAAAGCCTTAAGTCTGCTAAACAAGGAGAAGAACAAGGGCAAGAACAAGTTCAAGCCCAGTACTTTTGTCTTGAAGCTAATAGGCAGGGTTGAAAAGGAAGGCAGTTGATTTCATTACGATTTGACTAGACATTTGAAAACTGCTAGAGATACTAGAAAGAGTATGAGAAAAGAAAGGAAGTATGGCTTCCTATTCGAGTATTGTGTTATAGAAGTCAACCTACTTCAAAATCATGGGTATTTGATACCGCATGTAGATCTCACATTAATGTGAATGATCAAAGGGAATAGGATGTTGACTAAAGGTGAAGTCAACATGTGAATAGGAAATGGAGCAAAAATTGTTGCATTGACTATAGAAGGTTTTGACTTTGCCTTTGGGGCTTGTTTTGGAACTAAATGTTATTATGTTCTAGCTATTGGTAGAAACATCAGTCACCGATATTTTCTATGCTAGCAAGTTTTCGGATAATGGACTTGGTATCCTTAATCCTCATATGCCCATCTATAATATAAATGCGAAAAGGGTCAAACCAAGTGATTTGAACCCTACATGTCTTTGACATTGTCGTTTAGGCCATATAAATGAGAAACGCATCTCCAAGCTCCATATGGATGGACTCTTTGGACTCATTCGATTGTGAACCGTTTGATGTATGCGAATCTTGCTTGTTGGGGAAGATAACTAACGCCCTATTAACCAGGCAAGGTGAAAAGGGCGATGATCTCTTGGGCTTGATACATAGCTATGTATGTGGTCCACTAAACAAGTTTGCTATAGGTGGTTATCCTTACTTCATCCCATTTACTGATGATTTCAGTAGATATGGATCTGTGTATCTTATGAAACACAAGTTTGAAACCTTTGAAAAGTACAAAGAATTCAAGAATGAAGTGGAGAACTGACATGGAAAAGGTATTAAGGCCATACGATCAGATCGTGGTGGAGAATACTTAAGCGAAGAGTTTGATGACTATCTAAGAGAGTGTGGGATAGTGTCCCAACTCATACCTCCTAGAACACCACAATGGAATGACGTCTCAGAAAGGAGGAATCGCACCTTGTTAGACATGGTACGATCTATGACGAGTCATTGACACCTTTTAAGACTCTTTTTGGGTTTTTTCTCTCATTACAGTTGCATTCACTCTTAACCATGTTCCATCTAAGGCGGTTGAAAAGACTCCATATGAGATATGGATGGACCGAAGACCCAGTTTGTCATTTATGAGGATTTGGGGATGTCAGGTTTATGTGAAACATCTCATGACGATAAACTTGGGCACAAATCAGATAAGTGTATATTTGAGGGATATCCTAAGGAAACCAAAGGATATTTTTTCGACAACCCCTTCGAGGACAAAGTGTTTGTTACTAGGACTGGAGTGTTCCTTGAGAAGGAATACATCTCCAAAGGAAACAGTGAGAGAAATGTAGAACTTGGAGAAATCCAAGTACCACAAAATGTTGAACCATCTGCAATGGAACAAGAAACTGTTCCACAAGATGTTGTGGTTCAACCGCCGGTTCAAGTAACACAAGACATGTGTAGGTCTAACATGCCATGTTGCCAACCTGAGAGATATGGACTTCTCCTTACTCTAGAAGGTGATGTGCTGCTCATGGATCAAGATGAACCTGTAACCTACCAAGAGGCCGAAATTGGCTCAAAATCTGAGAAGTGGCTTGAGGCCATGTGATCCGAGATGGAATCTATGTACACGAATCAGGTGGGGACCTTGGTTGAGCCACCCGAAGGGGTAAAACCCATAGGGTGAAAATGGTCTTCAAGAAGAAGACTGACATGGATGGTAAAGTGGGTACCTTTAAGTTGCGACTGGTTGGGAAAGGTTTCAAGTAAATTCATTGTGTAGACCATGATGGAACTTTCACCCCAGTAACGATGCTTAAATCTATTCGGATTCCTCTTGCTATTGCTGCATACTATGACTATGAAATATGGCAGATGGATGTCAAGAATGCATTCCTTAACGGGAATCTTATTGAGGATGTGTACATGACACAACCTGAGGGTTTTGTCGATCCAAAGGATGTTAGAAAGATATGTAAGTTGCAAAGATCCATTGTTGGATTAAAGTAAGCTTCCAGAAGCTGGAATATTCGTTTTGATAAAGCTGTAAGACAGTTTGGATTCATTAAGAACGAGGATGAACCTTGTGTGTACAAGAAGGTTGGTGGGAGTGAGATTGTCTTTCTCGTTTTGTATGTTGATGACATGATACTCATCGAAAACGATTTCCCTACACCGCAAAATATGAAAACATGGTTGGGGAATTGTTTCTTGATGAAGAACTTAGGCGAGGCTTCCTACGTGTTAGGAATCATGATCTATAGAGATAGATTGCAGAAGTTGTTGGGCCTTAGTCAGAGTACGTTATGTACTACACCAATTGTCTTGTATGCTTTGAGCATGACAAAAAGGTACCAATTGATATCGGTGAAGGTCACTAAACTGTAGTCAAGAACATCCTTAAGTATCTGAGAAGAACTTAGGATACATTCTTGACAGATGAAGGTGAGGAAGAAGTCATTGTAAGGTGTTACATAGACAATGTTTCCAAACCGATAAAGATTATTCCAGATCACAGACTAGATTTGTGTTTTATCTTAATGGTGACACTGTATACTTGGAAAAAGTTCAAGTGCGAGACGGTTATAGATTTCATTAAACAGGCCAAGTATATAGTTGCCTTAAATGTAGATTTAAAGGCCGTTTGGATCGGCAAGTTCATTTTTGAATTATGAATGATTCCCGACTTTGCGAACTCCATTGATCTCGTTGCGATGATGATGGGGTAGTCGCATAAGCTAAGGAAACATGATCTCACCAACGATCCGAACATATACTTAGATGCTTCCATCTCATTCGATAGAAGATTGATGGAGGAGAGATGTGAAGATGTGCAGAATGACAACACTAATAATCTGCTAATGGAGTCTCTTGCTCAATGGTAGCATGACACTCACACTAGATCGATGGGTGTTAGATTGATGCCTGATTGGCTCTAGTGCTAGTGGGATATTGTTGGTGTAAGTCCTAGATGCCAATATATTTTGAATAGATCATCATTTGTATCATGAATTTAATCATATATTTGGTATATGAATAAGGCATTCATTTATTATGTTATTAGTTTATAGCATAATAAAGTCCTTAGAATACGCAGTTCATTCAATGAGATATTAAGTACGTGAATTAATCATGAGATCTCGTTGAATAATAGAACGCTATTCTTAAATATCCGTAGTCGAGTATTATTGTTAATTAGGACGACAATAATACATATAGACTATTGTGTGAGTAGACTGATGACAAAATCTCACGGGTCATGGATATGTGACTTGATACGGAAACTAGGCAAGTATACCCAGTCGTAAACAAGTAATACGGTGGTGAGACCGGATATCGTCCACAGGGATCGGTTGCCAATTACCACTTCACAAATTATACAACTATCTAGACTAAGCTGTGGTATGAAGAGAGATCAAAACATAAAATAAGAAACAAAAGCAATACAGTATTTTTGGTCTTTTTAGATTTTTGTCAAACACCTGGAGTGCAGAATTAACAAATGGATAAACTTTGTCAGGGTTAGACTACACTAATCCTCCCTTGGTTGCAATGAAATGGTTACTAATACAAGTCTTAATTCATTTATGACAATCAAATCTTCTGAAATACTCAAACCCTAATGTCTTAGGTGGAATGAGCCTAAAACCCCAAATTAAACCCTATTGTCTTAGGTGGATTAACATGAGATTTTGCATAAAGAGTCAAGATTTATAAGATTGCAAGCACCCCAAGACCTATGTCTAGGTTCATGAACTACCTGGCACTGATTCATGAGCATGTCTTAACATCAATCTTTCAATTGTATATTAAAGCAACAAATCATTCCATGGGTAGCTAAGCCAAGAAAAGCATTAGGCATAGAATCAAATACTCATAAAGCATTAGAAACTTGAATTAAAACCAAATCAAAAGACAACCAAGTTCAGAAAAGCTACATCTAACCCCAACAAAAGGGGATTTAGCTACTCATAGTAATAGAAATTACAAAAGAGAAAGAGAGAAGAGAAGAAGAAAACTCTATGACGAATCCTTCAATCTTCTTCCAATCCAAGAGCAGAGAAAATGTCCCTTTTTGGGTTCAGATTCTTCCCCTAGCCGCAGCCTCCAAGTCTGGATAAAAGTCCCTTTTTTAGGTTAAAAGTCAGTCATGTGTCTGCTGGGGTATGACCCCTTTTCTCGTTTGCCGCGGACTTGTATTTATAGATCAGGTGCGCGTCACGGTCGTGATGGCCATCACGGCTAGGCCGTGATCAATTCTGTCCATAGGAGTTGGCCTGTCACGGCCGTGATGGGCATCACGGCTAGGCCGTGACAGCTTCTGACTTTTGCCTTCTTTCTTCTCAGTTTTGCTTGATCATGGCCGTGATGGTCATCACGGCCAGGCCGTGATGGGCTCTGCTTGGCTCATTTTCTTCACTTTTCAAGCTCTATCTCATCCAAGCTCCATCATGGCTAATTTTGAGCATTTTATCATTAATTTCTGCAAAACAACACCACAAAACCGCCTTACCCGTTCCAAGGTAAAAACTAACAAAAATCAAACTAAAAATGCCTAAAATATATGAAAATGCATGCAAAATGATAAACAAAAATGAGGTAAAATCACACTCATCAAATCACCCCAAGCTTAAGACTTTGCTTGTCCTCAAGCAATCACCAAGGCCAGAAGATACCAAAACTGAGCATGGATAGTGAACTAAGAACCCTAGTAACAACTAATCCAAGTAACAGGCATTAACAAATAAGTCACCAAGAGACAATCAATTTCTAGTCCAATTAGAAGCTTAGGTTTCTTAGACTCATATTCTCACTGATTTGGGTACTCTTTCTCACCTCACTCAAGTGTTCAAGGATATATGACAATTCGCTCAATTTCCTCAAGGAATGAATTCTACCATAAGCTTGACTATCAACCAAATGTCTACTTTATTAATGAAAACAATTAAGAATCAAGAGGTCTTTTACTTTGGTTGTAACGGGGCCATGGGATTAATCGTTAGGTGGGGAAGTCAAGAAAAGGAAATTTCAAGAAGGCTAACAAATATCAAGCATTGCACAGCACGACACCTTCTAAAATACCTTTTCGGGTTTTGATACATCTTTCCACCTTTGTTTCTTTCTTTTCATTTTATTTCTCACTTCCTTTTGTCATCCCCTTCTCTACATATGTTTCTTTTTTTTTTCTTTTTCTAATTTTTCCTTTTTTCTTTTCATTTGGAGAAGGGGAGATTTTCAGCTCAAGAGAAATATTTTCTAATTTTCTCATCCCATACTTTTTTAACTACCTTTTTACCCTTTTTGTAATACTTTAAAAGGTGCCCTACCAAGCATATTCATCAAAGTATTTCAAGGTACCAAGAAAAGTATTTTATTTTTCTGTAGGCTCAAAATTGGGCAACTAAGGGGTAGCATTTAGTCAATCAAAGCTCAGAAGGCCGGAAAAATACCTAGTGCCTCAATCATTTTCAAAAATGTTTTCAAAAATTTTTTAAGCTTCAAAACGGTTTCGAGTCAAGTTCTAGAGAATACAATCCAAGAGGAATACAACACTCTATCACAAAGAATGGGGTAGATTTAGTGAGTACCCCTTTTGGCTCAATATCTCACATTTAGTAGTTCAGAAATCAATGAGAAATACAAATCTACGGAACCACATGCTAATTATCAACTATCAAAGATCATCTCAAGAATTTTTATTTGTAGCCTCATCACAAGAATAAAAAAAAATTGGGTTCAAAAATTCACTATCTCAATTTATTTGGCACTAAGTTCTCACAATTGGATGCATCATCTAAGCAAGGGCAATCGAATCATGTGATCATGCAAAACTATGCCTATATGAATGCAACATGAAAAATGCAAAAGTACCCCTACCCCAAGCTTAAAGATTTACATTGTCCCCAATGTAAATAGTCAAGTCGGAGAGAGGATAAAAATTGGAACAACTCACCGAGGTGGTAGCGGGTGCTGGCTCACATTCCAGTCAAAAGCTTGTTGGAAATTGTATCACGACCGTGACCTCCATCACGGCTAGGCCGTGATGCTCTCTGATCTTCAGGGTTCTCCCATCACGCCCGTGATGTGTATCACGGGTAGGTCGTGATCCTTTATGTTCTTCATGGTTAGCTCATCACGGCCGTGACCAGTGTCACGGCCTGGGCATGATGGTTGCTGACTTTGTTTCTCCCTGCCCTTTTTGCTTCTCTTTCCTCCTTATTACCCTGAAAACACTTAACAAACCTATTAATTTATTTTCCTCTTGATCTTCTCAAATTATTCAAGATTTAAATTCAAAAACAAATAGAAATGAAAAAAAGAAAAATAAAATTTGGGTTGCCTCCCAATAAGCGCTTCTTTAACGTCACTAGCTTGACAGGATCACGAAGCTTCCACCCGGATCCCATACCCTGTGGTATAAGGGCCAATTGGTGCTCACGGTGTAAGGGCATCCTCCCGGATCCCATGGCATGAAGAATGGCCATTGCAGGAGCAAGATGAATCTACCCTCAATTCCTCTTGGGTCAAACAGCAAGTGATCAACTCCTCTTTTGACCCCTTTAGGCATAAATGTTCCATGAAGCACATGAGGTTTTACTTGTTGAGCCAATTTCGTAGTGTCCATACATGCATCCAAAACAATATATTTATCCAATGCCAAAATTCCTGGTTTTTTAGCAAGCATGGTGAGAGGTGGTTCCTCTTTGCTCTCCACTACCACTTCAACTTCACTTTGAACTATCCCCAAAACCAGATTTTGCTCAAATTGCGCTCCATGCGATTCTTGTACCAACTGTTTGCAAATTTCATCAACTTGCATTTTGAAATTCTGCTTCACAGCGTTGATACTATCACAGTTAGTTCTTATTTTGGCCTCAGAGATGGATAACTCTAGTGAATATTGTTGCAGAGCAACTTTCAAAGGACTTGGCTCATTCCATTTCCATTCCTCCTCATGCTTCATGATTACACTATAAGCTTGTGGATGTTGGCACTGATCTCCCCAGAGCATATAGTCTCCCAAGACTACATTAGGCCCAAAGGAATATTTTGTAACACCATCCAAGGCAGGAAAATAATAAGTCTCCATGATTTGCAATCCACCTTGGACAAACACAACTCAAAAGAAAAAAAATCAAATATATATACAAAAAATATATATAAACAAAAATGTCTAAAGTAGTTGTCTCATTTGTTACTACTGATATTGACAAAACTAACCCCCGGCAACGGCGCCAAAAACTTGATACGGAAACTAGGCAAGTATACACAGTCGTAAACAAGTAATACGGTGGTGAGACCGGATATCGTCCACAGGGATTGGTTGCCAATTACCACTTCACAAATTATACAACTATCTAGACTAAGCTGTGGTATGAAGAGAGATCAAAACATAAAATAAGAAACAAAAGCAATACAATATTTTTGGTCTTTTTGGATTTTTGTCAAACACCTGGAGTGCATAATTAACAAATGGATAAACTTTGTCAGGGTTAGACTACACTAATCCTCCCTTGGTTGCAATGAAATGGTTACTAATACAAGTCTTAATTCATTTATGACAATCAAATCTTCTGAAATACTCAAACCCTAACGTCTTAGGTGGAATGAGCCTAAAACCCCAAATTAAACCCTAATGTCTTAGGTGGATTAACATGAGATTTTGCATAAAGAGTCAAGATTTATAAGATTGCAAGCACCCCAAGACCTATGTCTAGGTTCATGAACTACTTGGCATTGATTCATGAGCATGCCTTAACATCAATCTTTCAATTGTCTATTAAAGCAACAAATCATTTCATGGGTAGCTAAGCCAAGAAAAGCATTAGGCATAGAATCAAATACTCATAAAGCATTAGAAACTTGAATTAAAACTAAATCAAAAGACAACCAAGTTCAGAAAAGCTACATCTAACCCCAACAAAAGGGAATTTATATACTCATAGTAATAGAAATTACAAAAGAGAAAGAGAGAAGAGAAGAAGAAAACTCCATGACGAATCCTTCAATCTTCTTCCAATTCAAGAGCAGAGAAAATGTCCCTTTTTGGGTTCAGATTCTTCCCCTAGCCGCAGCCTCCAAGTCTGGATAAAAGTCCCTTTTTTAGGTTAAAAGTCAGTCCTGTGTCTGCTAGGGTAGCAGCCCCCTTTTTCTGTTCTGCCCAGACTTGTATTTATAGATCAGGTGCGCGTCACGACCGTGATGGCCATCACGGCTAGGCCGTGATCAATTCTGTCCATAGGAGTTGGCCTGTCACGGTCGTGATGGGCATCACGGCTAGGCCGTGACAGCTTCTGACTTTTACCTTCTTTCTTCTCAGTTTTGCTTGATCATGGCCGTGATGGTTATCACGGCCAGGCCGTGATGGGCTCTGCTTGGCTCATTTTCTTCACTTTTCAAGCTCTATCTCATCCAAGCTCCATCATGGCTAATTTTGAGCATTTTATCATTAATTTCGGCAAAACAACACCACAAAACCGCCTTACCCGTTCCAAGGTAAAAACTAACAAAAATCAAACTAAAAATGCCTAAAATATATGAAAATGTATGCAAAATGATAAACAAAAATGAGGTAAAATCACACTCATCATCTGCACACATGTATAAATATTAGGAGTAATATTTATACCGGATGACCCACTATGGGAATACTTCATAATAGTTATGTAAGTGTCATAAGTATTCTCATGACGATCACAGTGAAGTAGTCCTTCGACTTGAAGTCACTACAATTCCTACATGAGGAGTTGTAGGCTTTAATGCTATCAAACATCATGCGTATCTGGATGATCATAAAGGTAGTTATTGGGCCTGCAATAACCATGTTGAAGAGTGTGAGTGATGTAGATAGGATTCATCCCTCCTACATAGCAGGGGTAATGTCTTGGGTCCCTCGATAGAGTGAGACGTGAAATATGCATGGCCACGTGGAAATGGGTCAATATGTGATATTGGGCCCATTTATGATTACACATCTACTCGAGGATCGAGGAACAAATAATCGAACATAACAAGGATGACACTATTATGTCTTGTGTTCAATTAAGACATATGGACGAAGGGACATTTACTACACGGTAAATTTTGGTCGCAGTAAGGCTAAAATCGGATTACTGATGCTCTCGCTGATTGGGTAGTAATGATGCATTGCTAGATGCCGCTCATTATTTATAATATTTAATATTACAATTAATATTTGATATTATTATAATATTTAATATTATTACCAACTTAGTGGGAGCCTATAGGGTCACACGCATAGAGCAAATGTGGAGCTGTTATATTGATTTAATATGATTTAATTAATATAAGGACAATTGGGCTTGTAGTGTACAATGCCCAATAGGGTAAGCAGTTAGGTTAAAGGGAGCTACCAACTTATAAATAGAAGTGCTCTCCCCTCTAACATAGTCTGGCTAACTGTGTCTCCCCATAGCCGTCAGCTAACATAAGACGTATAGCTCCGACGCCCATTTGCTCGCGTGGAATGAGTAGAGATACTTCTCCTTCGTGGCATTGGTGATCGAAAAGTAAAGCACCCTTCAAGAAGTAAACACTATTTGCCATTTTTGATTCTTATTTGTAATGCCCGATCCATGGGATGGTTTTCTTCCTTCTTGAGATTTGATTTTAAAAAAGGATAATCTCATGAAAACCAAACAAAACTCCTGCCATAAATCTCTTCTAGCAGTATATGATGTGGCAGCATATATAGCAGTGAAATAAAGAAGCCGACTTTATTTCAAAACAGAAAAAGTAAATTGTTGAGAGGAAGAAGAAATCACAGAGGGGCATGTGTGCTCATCACAAACACACCACAGATTAGGAGCTAAAGAACTCTTATCATTAATAGTAAACACCTTAAGATGCAACTTGGACCAAAAAGTAGTAGGAAAATTGTTTAAATCAACCCAAGGTTCGGCAATAGAGATAAACCCAGGCTTGTGTTTTAATATCATGTTTTTCAAAGATATCCTTGTATCTTGGTTAGCTAGACCCCTAGCATTCCAGAATAGGACCTTCATTGGGAAACAGAAGAAAGGCCTGCTTTGGTCCCGGTTGTTCTCCCCATATTCGGTTTGGACTGATCAATTTACTTTTTCTTTAACTTCTTTATTTGGGACTTCGAGAGGACTTTAGTGAATCCTTCTTCAACCAAATATTTACTCATATTTTCTTTAGCTTGTTCTTGAGCCTCATTCTGTTGCAAGCCTGATGCATTGTCAATTGCCAAATCTTGCTCGGAAATCCTGAACTTGCCAACAATGGATAGATATTTTTGTGCTTGATTAGGAAGGATCTGATGAGATTGTCCTGATGAGCTCCCAGAAATTTTGTCATTGTTAAGTCTCTAAAATGTCTGATGTGCATTTCCCTAAGTTTTGATGAGAACCAAACATTGGTTAATGATTTAATTAACCTTCATATTGGTTTCTAACTTGTCTATCTAGTGTGCAGATTAAAACTGTATGAATCATCTATTCGCTCATAAGTGACAGAAGTGCTCGTCCACTAAAGTGACAGAAGTGCTCGTCCACTAAAGTGACAGAAGCGCTCGTTCACTGAAGTGATAGAAGTGCTCGTCCACTAAGGTGACGGAAGTGCTCGTCCACACAAGTCTTTGGACTTGCTAAGTCCTTAATGAGAAGCTCCGTCCAATGACATGGCATATGGAGATCGTCTACTAGCCAGTCCGAATGTAAAATCTTAAATGGCTAGATGGAAACGGTTATTTTCAAGTGGATGCGCTTATTTTATGGACGCGAATTCTATAAGAATTATCAGAATCTTATTTCAAGAACCAGAATCAAGAAAAGTCAGAAGTTACTCTCTCAAGTAACCTCGGTTATCAGAACCAAAGACTAGTTAAAGAATGCTTCCAACATGCTTTATTCCCTAGTACCTCTGGTCCTTACACGAAAAGGGAATTGTACTCAGTAAAATACAAAAAACTTTCCGCACAACTCTGATATGGATGTATCACGATGCATAAAGCCATGATCCTTCATGTTAGAGTACAACCAACGTTCCTATTGTATTAATGGCTGCCCAGAACGACTCTATTGCATTTAATGAAGTTCTGCTTGAAGCCAACATCTGAGGGAATGTCTCTAACGGATCCTAAATGCTTGAATACTATAAATACAGAAGTCATTGAAGATGAAGCATAGAGAATACACATAGCATTAAAGAGCCATTACTCTGCTCATTAATATCTTCATTCTTTCATTCTGTATTCTTCTATCATTTGAAGTTATTACGCAGACTTTCCTAAGCTTTATATTTAAACCACTCTCTAAGTGTTAGTGAAAGTTCTATCATGTCGAAGTTGTATTTATTACAAACCAAATCTCTCAAACAAACCTGAGTGAGCCTGAAGAGGCTAAGTGTGCAAAGAATACTTGTCTTGGAGCCTGAAGAGGTTAGGTGTGCAAAGAATACTTGTCTTGGAGCCTGAAGAGGCTAGGTGTTCAAACAATACTTGGAGTCTGTAACCTGATCAGTTATAGTAGATAAAACTTGGTGATGCCAAGGACTGGGCGTTGCTCTTTGCTTTGAAGAGTGAACCAGGATAAATAGTTGTGTCAATCTCTCTTTCCTTATAAACTCTTTAGTTGCCTTAGTTTTGTTATCCATTTTTCAAGTGGTGTGTCTGTCTAAGTCACTGTTAAAATTTCATCAGACAGGTCACCTGTCTGTCCTGTATCTTTCCACTCTTCTGAACCTAGCTTCTGTATGTGAAAAGTTTTCAGCTTTGTTTAAATTCTGATAAATACAATTCAACCACCCCATTGTCGTGTTTATAGTTGTCTATTTCAGTTGGTATCAGAGCTTAGCCTCTGGGTTGAGCATCTAACAGTGTAGAGGTAAAAGGTCCTGAAGAATAGACATGACTGCTGGAGCAAGTTGAAGTGGAAGTCACCAGACTGAAGGAGCTTCCCTAACCAGACCTCCTTACTTCAATGGAGAAAAATACAACTATTGGAAAGATAGATTTCAATGGTTCATTCTATCTACAAACTCTGATCTCTAGGATGTCATTACTGATGATCCATTCATTCCCAAGAATGATGATGACTCTAACAAGCCAGAAACTCAGTGGACTACTGCAGAAAATACAAAATGGGAGCTGAACCATAAAGCTAGATATAACATCATTTGTGCTCTCAGTCCTGAGGAGTTTGAGAAGGTATGTGCTTGTGACTTTGCCAAAGAAATATGGGACACTTAGCTGTCACACATGAAGGAACAGCCAAAGTCAAAGAGTCAAAGATTGGCATACTTGTCAGAAAGTATGAACTGTTTGTCATGGAGGAAGGAGAATCTGTTGCTCAAATGATAGGAAGATTTCAAACTATAGTCAACAGTTTAAAATCTCTTGGCAAAGTCTATGCCAATGCTGAGAAGGTTGGAAAGATTCTGAGAAGTCTACCTAAACAGTGGAGACCTTTGGTCACTACTATCTCTTAAGCCAAGGATCTCACTACCTTGACTTTGGATGAACTTCTTGGAACACTCACTGTTCATGAGCAAGAACTTGGAGATGAAGTTGCACCAAAGAAGGGCAAGTCAATTACTCTGAAAGTTGATCAAAAGTCAGCAAAAGTTTCCAAGGCTCTAAAGGCATACGAGTCATCCAGTGATGCTGACCTGCCTGAACACGAGGATTCTAAGAGTGATGAATAATTGTCTCTCCTGACCAGGAAGATAAAGCTTCTCTTACAGAAAAAGAAGTTCAAGAGGGATAAGCCATTCAGAAGGTTAAACAAGGACAAGAACTTCAAAGAATCCACTCCAACAGACAAAAGTCTAATTATATGCTATGAGTGCAAGAAGCCTGGTCACATCAAGGCTGAATGTCCTCAACTCAAGAAGGTCCCTTTTAAGAAATTCTTCAAGAAGAATAAGAAATGAATGATGGCAACTTGGGAGGATCTGGAGTCAACATCTTCTGATGAAGAAACAGAGCAAGAAGACAATCTCTGTTTGATAGCCAACACTGATTCAGACTCAAACGATCAGGTACATTCTGACTATGAGGAATTACTTGATGCCTATGAGGAGTTGCTGGAGGAATCCAACTGCTTATCTAAGGCTTTCAAATCCCTCAAGAGAGAGTATGTAAAGCTCACAGTGAGCATAAACAGAAAAAATCTCAAGAGTGTGAGAAGCTGGCTAAAGAGAACAGTGAGCTGAAGACTGAAAAGTCTAATGAAGCTAAGATCTCAAGTGAAACATCACCATCTGAAGAAGTTGAAAAACTTCAACAGAAAGTGGTCACTTCTGATCTTGCCAAATTTGTTAATGGAAGAGATAATCTAACTAAGCTACTTGGCTGTCAGAGGCACTCTCTTAACAAAGAAGTTATTGGATATATCCATTAGACACATCATAAAGTATCAACTAAAGTTTCTACAGTATCCATTAAGTCAACTGTAACCAAGTCTACACATGTCTGTAACTTTTGTGGAAAAACTAGATATGTTATGTCTAAGTGTATCCGTAAGAAGAGAAGGAAGTCTTCACAGACTCCTAGAACTAAAAGAAAAGGACCCAGAAAAATATGGGTACCTAAAAATCAAATAATTTTTGTTGCAGATGTCCTCAACAGGACAAAGAAAGCACCACTGCTGGTACCTGGACAGTGGTTGCTCGTCTCATATGACAGGAGAAAGGTCTATGTTCTTAGACCTCCAACTTAAGAAAGGAGGACACGTTGCCTTCGGAGGGAATTAGAAAGGGAAAGTTATAGGAATTGGTACTATTGGTGGTAAACCCCCTCTTCCCTCTATATATAATGTTCTTATGGTTAAAGGATTAAGACACAATCTGCTTAGTATAAGTCAATTATGTGATAGTGGTTTTGATGTTTCCTTTACCAAGGATGTATGCATAGTTAAAGACTGTTGTGGCAAAACCCTCTTTTCAGCTAAAAGGCAACAAAATATTTATAAGATTGAACTGTCTGATCTCTCAGATCAAAGTGTAACCTGTTTGATGTCTAAAGAGGATGAGAGATGGTTATGTAATAAGAAACTAGGACATGCTAGTATGAAACTAATTTCTGAATTAAAAAGGAATAATCTTGTGAGAGGATTGCCTGATATTAGTTTTAAGAAAGATGTCTTGTGTGATGCATGTCATAAAGGTAAACAGATAAAATCAAGTTTCAAATCTAAAAACCAAGTATCAACCTCTAGACCTCTTCAGTTGTTACACATGGATCTGTTTGGACCAGTTAGTGTTGCCAGCCTGGCTGGAAGAAAATATGGATTTGTCATAGTTGATGACTATTCTAGATACACATGGGTACTCTTCCTAACACACAAGGATGAGTCTTTTATGGCTTTCTCAGTATTCCTCAAAAGAGTACAAAATGAGCAGGGTTTCTGTATTTCTACCCTTAGAAATGATCATGGGGGAGAATTTGAAAATGAGCAATTTAGAGAGTTATGTGAGGAAAATGGAATCTCTCACAATTTCTCTACACCTAGAACTCTACAGCAAAATGGAGTGGTTGAGAGAAAGAACAGATCTCAGCAAGAGATGGCTATATCTATGCTCAATGAAAATAATCTCCCCAAGTACTTCTGGGCAGGAGCTGTAAACGCCGCCTGTTATGTACAAAACAAAATACTTATTAGGCCTTTTCTAAAAAGGATTCCCTATGAATTGTTGAAAGGAAAAAGCCCCAACATATCTTATTTTCATGCTTTTGGATGTGAATGTTTTATTCTGAATACCAGAGATAATCTTGGAAAGTTTGATTCTAAGGTAGATAAAGGTATTTTAGTAGGATATTCTGAAATGTCTAAGGCTTTTAGAGTTTACAATTCAAGAACTTGTATTATTGAAGAATCTGTTCATGTTAAATTCAATGATGAATTAAAGACTGATAAAGAACTATCAGATCTAGAAGATGATCTTGCAGGTCTTGATATAAACAATCCAGAAATTCAACAACCCGATCTAACCAAGACAGAACCTGTGCCTGAGGCTGACAGACAAGTGGAATAGACAAGTCAGTAGACGAGTGACCGCGCTGTCGCCACGCGCCAAAAAGAACGAGCGATTATAAAAATAATGCAGTATAGAGCGACAACTCGGATCGTCTCTCAAGGACTCTTTAGGTGTTGTTATTATTAACAGAAAATTAGTAAAAGTTAGAAATGGGGGTTTTGAGATTTGAAACTAAATTAAGAAAACAAAATAATGAAAACAAAGTAGTTAAAGAGAATAACAAATAAACAAAAGACGATTAACCTACTGTTCTCGGTTTCCCACTATCATTGATTCATGCAAATCCTAAGCAGATACTAATCCCCTCCCGGTTGTAGCAACAATTAACAAACGAAAACCGCTACTACAGATGTATGTTCCTATTCCCGAAATAACAAACGGGGTTAAGCTCTCATGAACAAACGAACATGAATGAACACACGCGAAATAACAAACGCGATTATATATAGGAACATAGCATCACCGAAATGAAACAATACCATACTATATATTACTGAAATAACAAACAGAAACATATAATATGGCATTGAAAAGAGAAAAGCAAATGAGACAGGAATCACAAAACCTCAAGTGTTAACAGAAACCAATTACAGTAGATTAATCTAGGAGACTAGTTCTCCATTACAGAAGCAAAACAAAAGAAGAGAAAATAAGACTAAAACTAACTAACTATTAACTGAGACTTAGCCAAAACTGACTAGCCACAGCCTAAAAACTAGCTAACTTATCATTCTGCCATAGAGCAGTTTATATACACATTCTGGAATCCAGGTCCTCGCGAGGTGAAGCACTGCTCGCGAGGCGAATTATGCGAAAGGTCTGCAACTCTTTGTCTTCTCGAGAGGCGAGCATATCTTCGCGAGGCGAACTCTTCAAATTCTCAACTGTAACGCCCGTGACCTTCAACGTGCCCAAACCGTGATGGCTTCTGACTTTCAAGTATTCGCGAGGCGAAGGAATTCTCGCGAGGCGAACGCTTCAACTTCAAAACTGCCACGGCCGTGATCTTCAACACGGGTAAACCGTGATCGTCTCTGACTTTTCAGGCTTGCATGACTCGCGGGCGAGAGATCCTTTGGGGCGAGTGGCTCCAGATTTATTTTATTTTATTTTATTAACCTGAAAAACAGAAAATAAAAGTAAATACTTTATTCACTCTAAATCAACTAAATTAACTTAAAAACAATTTACAGACTCAAAATATTACTTAAGGACAATCAAGTCTAATTTGGGTAAAAAATGATATAAAATTAGCACAAAGCCAAGGTCTTGACTCGTTATAAAACCAGTCAAACAGAGGCTCATCAACGAGTCAAGAAACGAGTCAGCAGACAAGTCAAGATCTTCATGATGATCTCAAAAGGGATTGGAAGTTCAACACTCATCACCCTAAGGATCTTATTATTGGAAATCCTTCTGAAGGAGTAAGAACCAGATCCACATTAAGAGAATCAAGCAATGTGGCCTTTATTTCAGATTTGGAGCCTAAACGCATTGAAGAAGCTCCTGAGGATGAAAGTTGGATTCTTGCTATGCAAGAAGAACTTAACCAGTTCACCAGAAATGATGTCTGGACTCTTGTCTCTAAGCCTAAAAACAAGTCAGTTATTGGAACAAGATGGGTCTTCAGAAACAAATTGGATGAAGATGGTAAAGTTGTCAGAAATAAGGCAAGGTTAGTAGCTCAAGGATATAACCAACAAGAAGGTATTGATTCTACTGAAACCTTTGCACCTGTAGCTAGAATAGAAGGCATACGCATTTTAATGTCATATGTTGCACAACACCAAATTACCCTATTTCAAATGGATTTTAAAAGTGCTTTTCTAAATGGTATAATTGAAGAAGAAGTGTACGTTAAACAACCCCCTGGTTTTGAGGATACTGATAAACCAGATCACGTTTTCAAACTTAAAAAGGCATTATATGGTTTGAAACAAGCACCTAGGGCATGGTATGATAGACTCAGTTCTTTTCTCATGCATAATGGTTTTACTAGAGGACAAGTAGACACTACTCTGTTCAAGGAATGCTCTAAAAAGAACTTTATTATAGTTCAAATATATGCTGATGATATTATTTTTGGAGCAACTAATGAAAAGTCGTGCAAGTAATTTTCAAATCTAATGCAAGCTGAATTTGAGATGAGCATGATGGGAGAATTGAAGTTCTTCCTTGGATTACAAATCAATCAGACAAGTGATGGAATTTACATTCATCAACAAAAATATACCAAGGAGATACTCAAGAAATACAAAATGGAAAATACAAAGCTCATGAAAACCCCTATGCAACCCAATGGAAAACTAAACAAAGATGATGAAGGTAAAAAGGTAGATCAAACTGTCTACAGAGGTATGATTGACTCTCTACTGTACTTAACTTCAAGCAGACTTGACATTCAATTTAGTGTCTGTATGTGTGCTAGATTCCAATCTGACCCTAGAGAATCTCATCTTAAGGCTGTTAAAAGAATATTTAGATATTTACTTGGAACTACTAATCTTGGTTTGCTGTATTTAAGATCAAAAGAATACATATTAGTGGGATATTGTGATGCTGATTTTGCTGGAGACAGAATAGAAAGAAAAAGAACCAGTGGAGGATGTCACTTTATTGGATCAAGTTTAGTCTCATGGTCAAGCAAGAGACAGACAACCATTGCCCTGTCTACTGCTGAAGCATAATACATCTCTGCTTCTAGTTGCTGCTCTCAACTCTTATGGGTAAAACATCAACTTGAGGATTACTCTATTTATGAACATAACATATCTATATGGTGTGATAATTCCAGTGCTATATGCTTAAATAAAATTCCAATTCAGCATTCTAAGGCTAAGCATATAGAAATCAAACATCATTTTATTAGGGATTATGTTCAGAAAGGCATCTTTGATATTAAGTTTGTTAAAACCGAAAATCAATGGGCTGATATTTTCACTAAACCCCTCGTAGAAGAAAGGTTTTTATTTATTAGAGATAATCTAAACATGCATTGCATTGTTGAATGACATGTCTGAATGTTAACCTGTCTGTGCTTTATCACCTATCTATGCTTACCTGTCTGACTCTACTGAGTCATTATGCTAGAACTAATCAGTTTTGTTGAAATGGTTATTATTTAATTAATGCCATTCTCTTATCTGAAGCTAATCGTGTGCATGGTGGTTTACATATCTTGAAAACATGTTTTTTTCAATATGTCTTAAGTGGGCGTTGCAGTTCCCCATACAAACCGTGCCATTTTTGGATTAAAAATGTCGTTTTTTTCTCTCATACCTTTATGACTATAAATGACTTTAGATCAGAAAGGTTGAACCTCTACGTTTCAATATTCCAAAATCTCTTTGTCTTCTCATCTTTCAAACCCTCTTCTCTCTCGAAACCCTAGAATCGTTTTCTCTAAAAAAAATGGCATCATCCAAGCATCTCTCTACAAAAGAAATCGTTGAGAAATACAATCTCAAGGTTACTGAGATAGAAAAGATCATTCCGGGAAAGACTTTTGATCTTCAACAGATGAAGAAACTAGGAATGGATGTCACTGAAGAGTTGGAGTACTCCAAGTGGACTCCTTTCTTCGACATCAAGGAGCTTGTTCACCCTAAGCTCATTCAAATGTTCTGGAGAAATGTTGTGGTTGTCACCAACCGACTCAACGGAATCAAAAGCTTTAAGGCTGAAATGGGGGATAAAACCCTTCTCTTCCCCATTAGCTCTCTGGAGCTTGTCACAAAATGTCCGAGAATCGGATCTGGCTTCACACCCAACTGGGAAGATGAAGTGGGAGCTGACAATGTCAACATTGCCATCTATAGTGTTCCCAAACCAGTGAACCCTAAGCCTGTCAACATGGTGGTCAAGTGCAGATTCTTGTACAAATTGCTGTTGGAGTGTGTGATGCCAAGGAAAGGCTCACGAGACAGTGTGACCAAGATGGACAGATTTGCTATGTACCACTTGATCCACAAAATCAAGGTTGACATCAATGACCTTATCTACATGTACCTTGAGATTCTGATCAAGAGAACTAACATGCAGGCCTATCCTTATGGGATGTTGCTGACAAGGATGTTCAGGAACAAGTTGTTTGTTCCTAGTGATGTTCACTTTGTGGACATGGCACTACCCATAGACAGGAAGATACTGTCTATGATGGACATCAAGGGAATCCCTCTTGCTGATGAGGAGGAAGACAAGAAGAAGAAGAAGCCTGCTGTTGAGCAGAAGGAGGAAGAACCAGTGGTTTCCACTAATAAATCAAAAGTCCCCATTTCTGAAAGATTGCTCAAACCGTCTGGAAATGTGGCCAGACAAGACCAAATTCCAGAGCTGCAACCCTCAATATCTGAAGATTCTGCTGAAACAGTTGAGCCCTTGAGGTTCAGGCTGAGGAGACCCTCTCCCAAGAGGAAGACTAGTGAAGTTGAGGAATTAGTGGATGTTCCTGCTCATCCCAACAAGAAAAGGAAGCTGGTGAAGACCTTTGACAAGGTCAGATAAGTTGAGTCTGAGCCTAGCAAAGAGGAAGCATCTGCTCAGGGGGAGCAGACAGAGCAAGTCCTGGAAGAACCAAATAAGACTTTCATTTTGGGAATTATTCCCAAAAAGAGAAGATCTGGTTACCCAATACCTACAAAAGCTAACATTGCAGAAGACCTGTCTGGAGGATCTCAGACAGTTGTACCCAAGGATGACCAAGTGTCTCCTTCTCACAAGAAGTTGAAGATATCTGAAGAGCATACATCTCCTTCATTCCCTTCCCCTTCTCATCAAGGTATCATCAACCCATCTGTCTCTTCTCCATCTGCCCTTTTTGTTCAACCTCTTTATGTTGCATCTCCTATTTCTTCACCTGTCTCTTCCTTTCAAACTCAAAAATCTTCTTTCACCATTGTACCTGATAACTGTCAGTACACAGTTGTTCACAGGGACTCTGCTCCCAAAGAACAAACTGGCATATCATCGAGATTCTTTGTGTCTGATCTACAATCTCTTTTATTTGCAAGTATCTCACATGTCTCTTTCACCCCTTCTCCTCCACCTCATATTCTTAACCCCTGTAGAGAACTTTTCTTCTACCCACCTATTATTATCTTCATTAGAACATTAGCTGGAACTCACTATCCTGCTTCTGTTGTAATGCTACCACATAGGTCTAGGTATTTCTTTATGTTAGTCATAGGATCTAATTCTTTTTTCTGCCATGTTGACTCTTTATTACCTATCCCTCCCTCTGTTTTAGCTCAAACACCTCTTCCCCCACCTATTCAAATAACAATCATCAGACTGTCTCTGTCCGAGAGACTTTCCTGTGTGTTTCCTTCACTTGATACTGACTGTGTCAGAATCAATCTTATCTTCAAATTCGTCTTCAAACTCTCAATGAACTTTTCTTCCCTTCCATCACCTCTCCCCTATCTCTACCTAAAGCACCCCCAGTTTTAGCCTTATCTTGGCACTCTTCTATGTCCGTCTCTTCTCAAACAGTGGCCTTACAAGACTTTCATCTGCTTCAAGGACAAGTAGAAGACTTAAGAAGACAACTAGATGAAGAAAGGCGAGCTAGGCTGCTCTTAGAGCAAAGAGTTGCTACTTTATTTTTGTTAATTAGTCAATCTAGGTAGTTAGACTACCTTGTGCTTGTAAATGTTCACGATGAATTAAATTAATTTCTCCTTTATTTCTTTAATTCTTTCATAGTTTATTCCTTTTTAATGTTGACAAAAGGGGGAGAAATGAGAAATGTGATATAGGAGAATAGGAGAATGAATATGATATGTATCTTAAATAATACATGGACATGGGTATGTTCTGATAGTTGCTATAATTGCTCAAATAAATCTTAAGTAAGATTGCTCTGATAATAATTTCAAAGTAAAACAAGCCAAACTTATGTGTGACTAAGTTAAAAGGATTATATAATTAATCTTAATGTCTGATCAAGCATCTGCATGACCTGTCCGCTTAAGAAAATTTCAACCTGTCTGATATATGCTATTTTCTTTGTTGATATTTTCTGAGGTTCATTAAATCATCTCAATATTTGTCATCATCAAAAAGGGGGAGATTGTTAAGTCTCTAAAATGTCTGATATGCATTTCCCCAAGTTTTGATGAGAACTAAACATTGGTTAATGATTTAATTAACCTTCATATTGGTTGCTAACCTGTCTATCTAGTGTGCAGATTAAAACTGTATGAATCATCTATCCGCTCATAAGTGACAGAAGTGCTCGTCCACTAAAGTGACAGAAGCGCTCATCCACTAAAGTAATAGAAGCGCTCGTTCACTGAAGTGATAGAAGTGCTCGTCCACTAAGGTGACAGAAGCGCTCGTCCACATAATTCTTTGGACTTGCTAAGTCCTTAATGAGAAGCTCCGTCCAATGACATGGCATATGGAGCTCGTCTACTAGCCCGTCCGAATGTAAAATCTTAAATGGCTAGATGGACGCGGTTATTTTCAAGATGGACGCGCTTATTTTATGGACGCGAATTCTATAAGAATTATCAGAATCTTATTTCAAGAACCAGAATCAAGAAAATTCAGAAGTTACTCTCTCAAGCAACCTCGGTTATCAGAACTAAAGACCAATTAAAGAATGCTTCCAACATGCTTTATTCCCTAGTACCTCTGGTCCTTACACGAAAAGGGAATTGTACTCAGCAAAGTACAAAAAGCTCTCTACACAACTTTGATATGGCTGTATCACGATGCATAAAGCCACGATCCTTAATATTAGAGTATAACCAACGTTCATATTGCATTAAGGGCTGCCCAGAACGACTCTATTGAATTTAATGAAGTTCTGTTTGTAGCCAGCATCTGAGGGAATGTCTCTAACGGATCCTAAATGCTTGAAGACTATAAATATAGAAGTCATTGAAGATGATGCATAGATAATACACATAGCATTACAGAGCCATTACTCTGCGCATTAATATCTTCATTCTTTCATTCTATATTCTTCAATCATTTGAAGTTATTACGCAGACTTTCCTAAGATTTATATTTAAACCACTCCCCGAGTGTTAGTGAAAGTTCTGTCTGTCTGAAGTTGTATTTATTACAAACCAAATCTATCAAAAACCTGAGTGAGCCTGAAGAGGCTAAGTGTGCAAAGAATACTTGTCTTGGAGCCTGAAGAGGCTAGGTGTGCAAACAATACTTGGAGTCTGTAACCTGATCAGTTATAGTGGATAAAACTTGGTGCTGCCAAGGACTGGACGTAGCTCTTTGCTTTGAAGAGTGAACCATGATAAATAGCTGTGTCAATCTCTCATTCCTTATAAACTCTTTAGTTGCCTTAGTTTTCTTATCCATTTTTCAAGTGGTTTGTTTGTCTAAGTCACTGTTAAAATTTCATCAGACAGGTCACCTGTCTGTCCTGTATCTTTCCACTCGTTTGAACCTAGCTTCTATATGCGAAAAGTTTTCAACTTTGTTTAAATTCTGATAAACACAATTCAACCCCCTTCTCGTGTTTATAGTTGTTTATTTCAGTCACTAGCTGTAGGAGCATTCGTATCTGCTGGAGATTCTGACACTGACTGGACATTATTATCTGCTGGGGATTCTGGCACAAAATCTTGCAGATCCTGATCCTCAGGGTTGAGCTCAACTTCAGTTTCATCATAAACCGTATTTATAGAGTCTGAATCATTATCATCCTCATGGAACAAACCAACTCTTGAATTCTGATTGTTACTTGGGTTTAAAACTCTATCAAAGCTTGAGCTAAGATCCTTATCATAAACCATATCTGGACCATTACCCTGATGGAGAACATTTTGACTATCAATCACTAATGATTTGCCATTAGCCATATGAATGATCTGTCCTGGAGGACTGCCTGATGCTCCCCGGATGCCTAAACCTGATATCACAACATTGTCATTATTTACAACCTCCTTTGGATTGTTTAACCCCAAATTCTGACCAGTCCCCGGTTCCTTTCCAGTAGATATGTTCTCATTCTGACGAGGCTTACAAACATAAACTTTTTTTTTATCTTGACAGGACCCTCATGCTGAGGCTTCGACTTTACGGATCCTTTGGATTTTGAGCAATTCGAAATAGAGTGTCCTATAATTTGACGTGAGGAACAGAAATCAGGCAGTCTTTCATACTCTATATATGCAAAGAAAGCAAATCCATCTCTCTCAACTAAAATCTTATCCCTTAATCGAGATTTTAAATCAAGATCAATAAGAACTCTAGCAAAGTGGCCAAAGGTCTTCTTGCTAGTTGCATCATCCGAACAAATCGGGACACCTAATCCACCAGCTATAGTAAATAAAATCTCAGATCTCCAATATTCTTGAGGCACACCATAAAATCTAACCCAGACTTGTGCAGTAGTTTACTTCAATGCATATGGATTAAAATCTTTTGTCCAAGAAAAAACTCTTTAAGACTCCCAGAATCAAGGCTCCACAATCCCACAACAAGAATGCTTCGAAGATCCTCCAAAGAGGAGAAGGAGAACTCGAAAACCCCTTTCCCTAAAGAAATAATGTGCCAAGGTCCTATTTTATTCCATAGGACCAGTAACTTGCTTCGCAAGTCAGAGGTCTTTAACGGAAATGAACCTTTAGACAGAAGAAGTCTTCCATGAAGATGGGTTTTTCAACCTTCCAGTCCGGCTAGGTACTCATTCTCAGGGATCTTGATAGATAATTCATCTGCTTTGAGGCATGGTTTAGGCAATTGGCTAACAGGGACATTACAAGAGTTGGTCAAAGCCTCGGCAAAGGACTTGGATTGCACTCGGGTTTTGGGGTCAAACTTTGGATCAGGAGACGAAGAAGGCAAAGGGGGAGGGCGTGGAGGGGCAAAGGATTCAAGAAACAAGAGATCACATGGGCAATCTAAGAGGATTGACATGATTGAAGAAAGCTTGAGATGCAAGGAAACGCAAACCCTAGCAGAGAAAAAGGGTCATCGCATGACCAACGAAGAAATTGAAGCTATCCTTTTTCTTCACTTCGAATAGTGTTTATTTCTTCATTTTGAAGAGGTAACACGCAGTATCCTTACCATTTATAGCAATGGTTTTAACTTTTAAATTAGAAAAAGAAGGTTAATTGTATTCAAGGTTTTAAATAAAGGTCTGTAATTACAGTTGGAGTCGTAATGTTTTGATTTTGGAGGTCTCCACTCGAAACGTGACAACAATTACAACCGTATAGATAGAATTTTTCCACAACCACAACGTCAATCACGACCACAATTTAAAACATTGATCGTATTGTAAATTACATTACTATTTCTTTATTGAAAAAACAAGTGCATGGAGCTAATATATTATTATGGTTAAATAAGACCTAATATAACCATCATCAAAACACCAAACAAGAGAATCCCAAGAAGGGACCCACATCCCTCAAGAGGGTCCCAGTATAATAATTCTTTGTTTTTTACTTGAAGTTGGTGGCCCAAGAATTAACATAGTGCTAACAGCATTGCTATTGAGCAGTGCATCAACCTCTATTTTTATTCCTCTCCTCGAAGCAAAATTATGATGATGGCCACTCCACTATCTTTATTCAATTCAATGGAGATTTAATTAAGAGGCTTTCTTCTACTATCCCAATCAACCAGTCCTATGTTTGATGGTGTATGTGGCAATTTGTGGGCCCAATCTGCCATGCACTTTTGCTACAGTTATCCCATCGTGCTAACTGGATAATAAGATAAGTCTCAGCTTTTAACACCCCACTTATGAGGATCCTAATCTTTTTTCCTCCATACTCAAAGCATCGCATCCATTTTGTGCATGAAATAATGGGCTTTAACCGCTAGTCCTCATCAATCATCATGCTGTACCTTTTTTTATTTTCTAGTGCTATTGGTTATATATTTTCTATGCAGGCCTTGTTCGAATCTATAACTTAAAGTATTTTTAAATATCATACTTTTTTTTATAAAAAAAATCATACTAATATTTTATACAAATATGTTGATCACAATATAAGTGTAATTTTACATGTAAGGTCAAAAGTTTGATTCAAGAAATTGTAATTTTAAAGAAGACTTTATCTAATCATTATCTCAATAGTTACTATAAATAAAGAAGTTCTCTTCACACAAATAAGGATAATTTCTTGCATTTAATGTTCATCTTATTACCTATGAATTTAGTAGACTAATGGGCAATTCATTCAACAACAAAAAAAGAAAGACTAGTGGGCAATTATTAAATATCTTTTAACTCATGCAATTTCTTTCAAATCCACCAAGGCTTTTCTTCAATAAAACTGGTGTGAAACATAGCTCTCAGCTAGCTTGAGTGATGAATTGGAATTCAATAATAACAAGAAAACATAGCTCTTACGAACTACATCTTTTTTGAAACAAGAGCAAATGATTTAGCAGACTAATGATCATTATTTTGACTGTTTGATCACCCTTTTACCATCACATGCAGCTGGATAGACAGAGTTCAAGCCTTTATGTTTTATTTTTAAAGTAACAGTGAGGCAAAATCCATCCAAAAAGAGTAGCCAAGAAGGACAACACCTAGCAACACCAAATAGTAAGTGAAAACAGAATTACAGCTACCAAACAGGGACTTCAATAATGTCTAACTCCAACATGTGAAATGGTTGTCATAATCAGACCAAAGACTTTCTGGTAAGGGTAGGAGACAGCATGAATCTTTAAAACAACACTCCCTTGACCCCATCTAGGATTTGATTAAACATCAAGTGGAGTCCCAACCTCTTTTTTTTTTTTTTTTAATTTTATAGTTCTAAATGGACTATCATAGTCCTGTATGAATAATGCCACACTCTGCACATCTGACACACTTGATCAGGAAACCTGGACCTACCATTTCAGTTGCTTGCACAAGATTCTCCTCAATGAAATAACAAAAGAAGAAAAAATAAAATACATATACATATATACATGGCCTTAAATGTTGAAATATTCATAATCACAATTTTTCATTTGTTGCTGTGAAAATACAATGGTAATCCAGCTTCATTAATTAAGCTTAAGGTAGGTAGAGTAAACCATCTAATTATCTCCATTGTCAATCAGAGATCACATCCATACTTTTCATTTGTCTAATCTTGGATTTTCTTTTTTCAATCAGGGAAGAAAGGATGTGCTGAATCAGAAATCATAATCTTAGTTCAGTTAAAAGAATGATACTGTTAAAAGAATGGTACTAATGTAAAAAGAAATAGTGTAGAAATGTGCAGTAAAGTGTTGATATGACTGCATAGATATCTGGAGATAAACTCATAAACCTAACAGTACAATAGGAATGTGAGAGGGACATAGAAAAAATTAGCAAGTAGAGTAGAACTACATAAAGACTACTACTACAAGACCAACAGCCATAATTGTCTAACCTTTTTGCAGAACTAAATGAAACCATGCATTGCATGGTTACTACAAAAGGGAACCAGGACCAAATACTGTTCAAATTAAGATCATTTGTGGTTTGGTATGGACCAGTAATTTCAGTAATGATCCTTAGGCAGACATAAGTTTTGAGAACTAATAGGAAATCAACAACACTAAAATTTAAGTATGTGTTGGCACCAACATCACTTTTTGGAGCTGAAATAAAGGTCTTGATTCCAATTTTGAAATCATCCTTTCATGACAGTTGGTTTATAATTTTTCAGTGCAATCCAAGCACACCACTAGCAAAGTCAGGTCTTGTTTGTGATCAATGGAATGCCCATTCATACCTTTTCCTACAGAAGTGAGTCTTATCAAAGTTCATGAGGCAAGTTCAAGCTTGTCATCTAGCAAAGCTATGTAGTGGATACTACTGCAAAAAGCCTGCAAGTTTTAATGCATTCCAACTTACATTGCAACCATTAAGGGGCCCTGCATCAAAGATGAATTATTGGCACTCAAAGGGGCCTGCACCTCACTCCATGTACTATGATTTAACTTGAAACTTGTAGATCACCACAATTTTTATTGTAGCTGAAAGCCAAAGGATGATTCTTTCATAGTGCTACTGCAACCCTTTTCCACCTGGTCCCATACCTTGTTTTTTTTTCCAGTAACAGTGACTTATATGCCATTATGATTGTTTGGCTGTTGGAAATTATCAAAGTGAACTTGAGGAAATGAGGAACATGACCAAAAAGGAATACGTGGCTCTTTTGACAAGTTAAAATCTGTACGTCTGTCTTATCTGTATCTTGAAATCAACAAGAATCATCCACCCTTGTACTATTGTACTGAGCAGTAACATGGTCCATAGTCTAACAATTAAATTATATGAACGTTTCTATCTTGGATTGGTAGCATGGCTGAGAAGAAAGATCTATATCTTGGAACCTTGTGTGATTTGTCTGAACTCCTTGATTTTGTTTGAAAATCCTCTTTAATTAGTTTTGTGTTATTATTTCATTTTTTTTTCTTTAATAACTGCCCAGTGCAGTGTACCATGGTCCAGTTTAGCATTAGTTTACCCAGAAAGAGAACTTTTATTACAAAAAGATCTACCAAAACTTGAATCTCATACCAAGAGAATGTCATGTCTTGTTACAGTCCATATACTCCATTGTATTAAGATCTGACCAACAAGATTTTTTTTGTGTCATTTTGTGATAAAAGTCATAATACAATTACAGTTACAAAGATAACATTATATGTAGATCCTTGTCAAAGTATCTCATAATCCAAAATTGTATTTTATTTATTATCATGATACAAGTATACAACTAATATCTTTAATAAAAGATGGGTAACAAAGTAATGCCCTTCTAAAACACTGAATGAAAGCATATGACGAGCTTCATTTTGACCTCGACAAGTTTAATAATTAACAAGGATTATAAAAATGAAAAGAGTAGCATTTACAATGAGACAGAGTGTTAACATCTAATTGATTTGATCGAGTAAATTTTTAAAAAAGTATCTCAGTGCACACAAGTTGAAAATTTGCATGCGATGACACTAACTTCAATGTGAATCTTCAACCACTGTAAAAACAGAAAAACTATAAGCTTGAAATAAGCACTAGATGAAAATTTTAGCATACAAGTTCGCTATTTTTGCATCAATCAATGCTCAACCAGTCAACCATTGTGAAATTAAAGTTGGTTTCAGGGTCAAAGTAGAGAGCAAAAAGAACTTATAAAATGTTCTATGAACATCTATTTTAGATAAATTTTGGATAACTTTGATTTTTGGGTCCCTAAACTTTAAAAGTTTGTAATTGGATCCCTCAATTTATAAAAATTTGTAATTGAGTACCTTATACATAGCTGTGCTAGGATTCCGTTAGAGTTTCAAAAAAGTATAAGAACCTATTTGAATTTTTTCAAAATGTGTAACGACTTATTTGAATATTTTCAAAATGTTCAGGATCCACAAATGCACGTTAGATGTATTATTTAACAAGATTTAATAGAGTCCTAATGAATATGTGTATAAGAGACTCATTTACAAACTTTTATAAGTTTAGGGACTCAACTACAACTTTTGAAGTTCAACGACTTACTCGAAATTTCACAAATAGTTCGGAGACTTAATTTAACCTATTAAAATTGTTGAGGTGGAGAAAGTTGTCAAGACTTTATTATACCAATATAACATTACTCAAACAACTTACCTCTACCATTTCCAAAAAGCATAAGCAGCGGCTCAATCAGTTTTGAAATGGCATGTGTGATTATAACCATCCCTCTCCATCCCCACAAAACAAAAATAAAGAACAAAAAGAAATTAATCTTTGGTCTTCCATAGCCATCTGGAAATATAAAATATAACACTAAAGACACAAATCAGAACTGATTAGTAACAAATCTTGCATCTGTTTTTTTGCCTTTTATTGAGTGCTGAAGAGTTTCAAATATAGTATTAGTAGCTAGAAAAGATGGCAGCTAAACTATAAAAAAATCCTCATCTGTGTGCGGATACATATTCATGAACTTTAAATATATAAGTAGATAACCAAAAAAAGTTCTAGTAAAGTTGATATCTACATACATGAACCAAGGTACTAAATTCAAACTTCAGTCATGAATGCATCATTGATTCTAAATAATAGCACAAGACACCAAGATCCCCCAATATTTTGAACTACAGAGGGTTTAAAAAATGATAAAGACAAAACTTAGGTGAGTCTCTTGTAACTTTCCTATTTACATATAGTATACATATTTTCTGCAATATATGAAAATTTGATTTTTGATTCATATAAAGTATGTGTATACACAATATTTTGATGTATGAAAAAGTAATCTCTATTCTTAAAATTATACAGAGTATGTATACTTCACAAGACCTAACTAGTAAGGATATAAGCAACTGAAACTTAGTTTTGTCAAAGTAAAAATTATATCATATACAATTGGGGTAACGGTTATCCCTATGTGTAACCATTCCCACAAGTAATGTGACATTATGGTTAGCTTAACTGTATTTTATGTAACAACATATGGGACATGATTGATTTACCTTAATGGGTACCATAGAATTAATCTTCCATACAATTTTTGAACTAAAATTTTGTGGGAGAATGTCAAAGGTGATCAATGCACCAAATGTCTAATACCATATTCCCTTGGCAACTTAATGGCAAGTCAATTTTAGCCCAACTCCAACTTAATGCCATCAATTCACAGTTCTTTTCTGAGAAAAGGAAGGCATTTTTTTCAGCAACGAAATTTAGTAATGATTTGGTTACTTGCTCATCAGTTTTCTAGGGTCTTCTGTCAAAGAATATAATAGGAATGTTTCAGAATTAGTGCATGACATGCTGATGTGACAATCAGAGTCCCAAGAGTATTAAAATGTCTATTTACCAGTGAGTGAGTGAAAGAAGTCTATGTTAGAAAATTTTTAGTAGTCACTTCATATAAAATTTAGGAAGTGCTCGGTGGAATTTGACTTTGGGGTCAACTCATGTGCATTGAAAACTACAAATGCATATCAAGTTATGGCTGCTAGCATACTCATCACACTAAAATTCTATCTTGTTATCAGTGTAATATTTAACTAACCTAGAACAGTTAGATAGTTAGTTAGACAGTTAGAAAGTTAGTTAGAAATTAGCTAGAAGTAGTTAATTTACTAAGCTTGATCAACATGTATATATATACCTTTCTGTGTAACTAACCAAGTAGATGAATGAAAATTAGTTATCATTCACTCATCACTTCAGTTTCAATTCTCTGCTTTCTTCCTCTATTTTCCTCTCCTTCTTGCGATAACCTGTGCAAGGTTCTTTCAGTTCTTCATCCCTGTGACCACGATTTGGTCACTGTGTTCTTCAATTCTTCATTGAGTTCACCATTTCTACATATCTATATGCTATATAACATTACAAGGAAAAGAGAGGAAAATATGAGTAACAAGTGGAACTAATCATTTTATCATTTAAAAAATGGTGATCTTCACCCACAAGGTATGGTCCAAGTAGCTAGTAGCTTGGGCCCTTTCATCATATGCCCAGGGTTTGAGTCCTCTGTGGGTAGAGGAGTTGCCCCTTAACTAATACCCTTCATCCTCGGGGGATTAGTCTTACGGCTTCCGGCTTCCGGCTGTGGGATACCTTGGGTTTCATCCGAGACTAAAAAAAATGCTGATCTTCAACATGCATAATAAAATAAGGGAAAGAGCAAAGAAACTTAGCCGTTAAACATGATATCTCAAAAAGAAGTGCGAGGGAAACATGCCTCCACTAATCCCTCTATTTTTTATACTTTATAGAAAGCCAAGGATAATGAGAGTGCCATAATGATTCATGAAGTGATCAAAACAAGGACAAATGTATGTTTAACAAGATTGGTCGGTTCTTTTACCGGGAAAAAATAAAGAAAGAAAGAAAGATGAGTCTCAGTTACAATGGGAAGATTCAATGTTTTGTTGTCAACTCTCCATAAGATGGTATACAAGAACCTTGATCGAGTGTGTATGCATGTTTCTATATATGTACTTTGTTTTCTACATATTCAAGTAAAACCATCCTCCTTTCATTTAGGGTATGTAGCAGAATCTTTAAAATATACGTGTACAAAAAAAAAAGAGCTAATTAATAATTTATTTATTTTTTAGAGTATTCTTCCACTCGTTAGTTAAAAGACTAATCTTCTTAGGTATTGTCAGACGTCTAAGCGAGAACATCTCTCAATAATATTTTTTCCATATACTTAAATTCAGGATTCGAATCCAGGACCACATGCTTATAAGGGATCCAAGTACCTTTCACTTGGTCCAACACATAGTGATAAGAAAAATGAACTAGTATAATGTAATTAGATAGTAAAAATTGTATAAATATAAGGTGGCCTGTGTAGGTAACATCATTTATATCTTATTACACAGAATTGGCACCTCCTAATATATTTATTGGCTGATTCATTAGCAATGAGAAAGCTCCACAATAGCAGATGACTTGATATGAGTAGTCCACATAACAAGTCACTAAGATATTTCTTCTTATTGATGATTGGCTCATAGAAAATTGTATCATACCCAACTTCTTTTTTCCAACTTGAAGAAGTTTGAACTCGTACATTTCAGTTATATCACAAGTTTTTCAGACCCCAAAGACTTATCAAACAGACAAAAAAGTGAAGCACGCTTGAGAGTTGAGAGGGCCTGAAAGCGAAAGGTGCCTTATTGGTCAGTTCAGTTTAAGGCCATGCAGAGAAGATTGCTTGACTCAGAACCTTTCTAAGGATCGGTTCGTATTTAAATTGTTCATAGGCCAAATTTATTAAACAGGAATTCTTCTCTTGAAGGTGGCAATCCAGTAGATCGTGGGGCAGGGTGGGGGGTTGTTTGTATCAATTTTATACCCTATGAGTCAGTCGGTGATGAGTCGAGAGATTTTTTTTTCCAAGCAGTAGTTAGATTAAAATTGTTGTAGCATATATTTTTTTTGGTTAATCATATTATTGGTATGAAGTATCCACCATCGTATATAGTGACTAGTTTTCGTTGGGAGACTTGAACGACATTTAAGGATTGTCTTCTCCCGACCAGATCTTGTTGTACCATATACCATATGATATAATGATCTTTGCTACTATTATTTTTTTTCAAAAAATAAAAATATCCTTGTTTAGTTACTTAGGCCAACTTCGATAAATGCTTTTACAACAGAGATATTTAGACAATAAATAATTGTGGGACACCATATATATATATATATATATATATATTTGGACTCGATAATTAATGCAAGAGACAAGAAAATCAATATGATGTCGCCTATTGTTGTTATGTCAAAAAATCATTTTTCTTGTTTTAGTCCGGCATCACGGTTGATGTTTTACCAGTTGCACATACAAGTGTGTACAATAAACTGTTGAGCAAATAATGAAATGGCAACAGCAATAATGCCAATAATGGACTTAGCACTGTTAATTCTCCCTTAAACCTCATAACTGCTAGGTAAGCACGCTGTCTGGGATAAAGAAACATGACATCTAAAAAATCTGCGATTTTGACAACTACCATTGTGATCATTATTTGTATTGCAATCCTGAAATTCATGCCTCTGTTCCCGTTTGTCACAGAAATGGCTCAACCCTTCAAAAGTAAAAAGAAGTAGAACAACATAAATGTCAAATGTGGTATTTTGGAGGTTTCTAACATGAAACCAAACACACACAAAAAGGATATGTTCCGTCCAAATATCTCAGGTGGGAGATACTCGTCCGGAGAAGGTCTTGTGGGAGTGTTTTGGAATTAACTTGACAGAATCGGAATTCTGCTCCTACGTATCCCAATGGGAATCAAAGCAAATGTAGTTCTAAGTGAGGGGGTTGGACCCCTATTTATAGAGATGTTTTGGAGTAACAGTTTGGGTAGGACTGTTATTGAGATCCTATTTGTTATGATCGGATTGTTATTGCAGTTAGATAATGATAAGGATAAGGCTCCGAGTTATACGGAGAGATATTTGGACCAGCGAGATATTCGGCCCAGTCAGTTGTGACTTGGTAGCTCGGGGCCGAGATATCTTCATCAGTGGCCTGCTGTGGAATAGGCCCGAGTAACCATCCTCGGGTGTCAAGTGCATTAATAGGTCTTCGGCTTTATGGGAGTTCGGGTCGGTCAAGGCCCATTTACAAGAATAAGCTCAGCCGTATTGACAAATCCTCGGCCTTATATTTTCGGCCAGTACACAAGCCCCCCGAGCTCTGAGCTTAAACAAGCGAAAGAGCTGACAAGTATTAAACCGAGCTTATACTTCGGCCACGTGGACCTTCGTATTTTCAGCTGTCATTTCAACCGAAGCAGCTATAAATATCTCCTCTAACTCCACCTTATTCCCCCTTACCCACTTCCTTCCTCCACTCTTCATCTCTGTCTTTCAAGTTTCTGCAATCGTCTTCCTGCCTTTTGCTCTCCAGGTACGCCCAGTTTATTTCTGGATTCCGGTCATGAGTTCATCCGAGTCCGCCGAGTCAAACACTTCACTTCGGGTGGAGCGCGAGGTTTCCTCCATTGGGGGCTCTCCTTCCACGTCTTCTGTTCCTTCATAGGAACTAAACATCGGTCAGGTGAGACCGGAGTATTTCTATATTCCGACGTTGTTTGTATTGCGTGCTCGGCTGTTTGAACGAAACTTCGACTATGGCCGAGATATTTTGTTATTCGTACCTGAAACGAATAGTTGTTGTCAAATGTGAAATGCATGATTCACGTGTCACATATGTGTTCACACGTTATGCTCGTACTCGGCCTTTAGGCTCAAACTTGGCCTTAACAATTTAATGGCTCGTACTGGGCCTTTAGGCTCGAACTCGGCCTTAATAATTTAAATGGCTCGAACTCGGCCTTTAATGACTTCAATGGCTCGAACTCGGTCTTTAATAATTTAGTGGCTCGTACTCGGCCTTTAATAATTTAGTGGCTCGTACTCGGCCTTCAGGCTCAAACTTGGCCTTTAATAATTTCAATGGCTCGAACTCGGCCTTCAATAATTTAGTGGCTCGTACTCGGCCTTCAGGCTCAAACTTGGCCTTTAATAATTTCAATAGCTCGAACTCGGCCTTCAATAATTTAGTGGCTCGTACTCGGCCTTCAGGCTCAAACTTGGACTTTAATAATTTCAATGGCTCGAACTCGGCCTTCAGGCTCAAACTTGGCCTTTAATGATTTCAATGGCTCGAACTCGGCCTTTAATAATTTAGTGGCTCTTACTCGGCCTTTAATAATTTAGTGGCTCGTACTCGGCCTTCAGGCTCAAACTTGGCCTTTAATGATTTCAATGATTCGAACTCGGCCTTTAATAATTTAGTGGCTCGTACTCGGCCTTTAATAATTTAGTGGCTCGTACTCGGCCTTCAGGCTCAAACTTGGCCTTTAATAATTTCAATGGCTCGAACTCGGCCTTCAATAATTTAGTGGCTCGTACTCGACCTTCAGGCTCAAACTTGGCCTTTAATAATTTCAATAGCTCGAACTCGGCCTTCAGGCTCAAACTTGGCCTTTAATAATGTCAATGGCTCGAACTCGGCCTTCAGCCTCAAACTTGGCCTTTAATGATTTCAATGGCTCGAACTCGGCCTTTAATAATTTAGTGGCTCGTACTCGGCCTTTAATAATTTAGTGGCTCGTACTCGGCCTTCAGGCTCAAACTTGGCCTTTAATGATTTCAATGGCTCGAACTCGGCCTTTAATAATTTAGTGGCTCGTACTCAGCCTTTAATAATTTAGTGGCTCGTACTCGGCCTTCAAGCTCAAACTTGGCCTTTAATGATTTCAATGGCTCGAACTCGGCCTTTAATAATTTAGTGGCTCGTACTCAGCTTTTAATAATTTAGTGGCTCGTACTCGACCTTCAAGCTCAAACTTGGCCTTTAATGATTTCAATGGCTCGAACTCGGCCTTTAATAATTTAGTGGCTCGTACTCGGCCTTTATAATTTTAAATATTCGCAGAATAAATACATCGGCAAAATAAGAAAATAGACCAATGTTCATAATAACTTCTTTTATTGGATAGAAAAGAAAGTCTGCGGTGTTCCCCGTTAAAACCTTCTCGGTCAAAACCCTTTTTTGGGATAAAATACCGAGGTAGGAAAAAGAGTACATCACCTGACTATATACATCAACTGTAGCTTAGTGAACTGATCGAGCTGTGATCCAAGCTGGAACTTCGCCAACTCCTCGATGGGTTGTGGCCGTTGTTCTTGCATGTCAATCCTCGGGTCTAGTACAACAGAACTAACTGAATTTACAGACTCGTCTTTTCCTCTGTCTAGTGTTTCTGCAGGTGTAGGTTTGAGTTTTCTTACACGCAAACTATCGGCATAGCATTGTCTGGCCATTTTTTGATCAACCCGGATAGCAACTATGTCTCATGAGTTGGAAGGGAATTTCATTGTGAGGTGGGGAGTAGAGACCGCGGCTCCCAACTCGTTCAAAGATGGTCTTCCGATTAAGACATTGTACGATGTTACTGCATTAACCAACACGTACCTGACCAGAATAGTTTTGGACGCTTTGCCATCTCCAAAAGTAGTTAGGAGGTCAATGTATCCTCGGGTATCCACCTATTCCCAAAGAAACAGCCGAGCTTCATTGTCGTATGGCTGAATAGACTTTTCTGGGATCCCGAGCTTCTGAAATGTTGAATAATATAGAATATCAGCCGAGCTCCCCTGGTCGACGAGAGTTCTCTTGACCGAGAAGTTGGCCAATTGTACCGTGATTACCATAGGGTCGTCCTGATTAGGATCCACACCCAAGAAGTCTTCATCGGAAAAGATAATCGGTGGGGAAATCCTCGGGGGTTTGCCAGCTACCGAGTTGACAGCCCGGATAGCCCTCAGGTGTTTTCTCCGAGCTGAACTCGTCGTGCCTCCCCCTGCAAATCCACCTGAAATAGTGTTTATCACACCTCGGACAGTATTATCCTCCTCTCGCCTTTCATTCTGGTCTTCCCTGGTTTCTGCTCTTTCATTATTTTGCCGACCGCTGCCCCTTCCCCGGGCTTTGGCCACCTCCTCTTCTCCTACTTCTGCCACGCCCTTCACCATTGTTGTGATTTCTCCGAACGAAATTATTCAGATGACCAGCTTGCACTAACTCTTCAATCTTGTCACACAGGACCCAACACTCCTCGGTGGTATGCCCGTAGTTATGATGGTACCAACAATGCTTCTGTCGATCAGTATTCTGGGGCGTGTGGCCACGGTTGGGGAGTTGCAAAAGTTCCGCGTTGTAAGCTTCCTCAAATACCCGAGCTCGATTGGTGTTGAGGGGGGTATAGTACTCATACTTTGGCCCCCTATGCTCAGATGTGTTTTTGAATTTCTGATTGTCACCTCCAGACCTCCTCTTCTCTCTCCCTTCTCGTCTATCGGAATCATCGGTTCTTTCCCTTTTCTTAGACTCTTCTATTTCCTCCATATTAATGAATCCGACATCTTTTCTCCTCAACTCATCCATACTGGATGGAGGCTTTCGAGCTAGGTGTCTGGCGAAAGGGCCAGGCCGTAACCCGGTCAAGATAGTATGTAGTGCAACATTGACACTGAGATTCCGGATGAGAACAGTCTCTTTGCTGAACCTGGCCATAAAATCACGTAGAGACTCGTTTTTTTCTTGCTTAAAGTTTACCAACGAGGCCGAGGTTTTTTGATGATCTCGACTCGTGGCAAACTGAGCATTGAACTTAGTCATAAACGTGTCAAAGGAGTCAACTGATGCTGGCGGTAGCTGGGTATACCAGCTTAATGCAGCATCTTTCAGAGTAGTAGGAAAGAGTTTACACATGACAGCATCATCGTCGGTGAAGAGGTACATCTGAGTAGTGAAAGCGTCTAAATGACGCTCCGGGTCCGAGGTGCCATCATACCTGTCAATGTTTATTGGTTTGTAGTTGGCTGGAAGAGAAACCTCTATGATGGCGTCGGTGAAGGGATGTCTCGGCCTCCGCACGCCGGCCCTTTCAATAGGCCTATTTGCCTGAAGTGAAAGCTCAGGGGCCTGCCTAGGAAATTCCTCCTCGCCTGCTCGGTCAACATGATGAGAAACACGGGGTTGTGGGCCTCCTTCTCTGCGCGTGTTTCCGGATCCTTCATTCTCGGCTGTCCGACGCTCTCTCTCATGAGGAGAAGAGGCGGACCTTTCTCTACTTTGTTCTCGTTCCCGACGGCTGTTCTGCCGACGAATCTCCTCATTCTCCCTTCTCAGCATTGCCACTTGTGCGAGGAGTTCTTGAATAATGGGATTGTCGGTTGTCATTGCTAGGTTTATGGATCCTTCTCCATTATCCCCATTGTTGGCGTTCTCTAGCTCCTCTCTCCTACAGTTCCCGCTCCTTGTTCTCACCATTGTTTGTGGTATGGGAAAATTTTACTTCGATTCCCACAGACGGCGCCAAATGTTCCGTCCAAATATCTCAGGTGGGAGATACTCGTCCGGAGAAGGTCTTGTGGGAGTGTTTTGGAATTAGCTTGACAGAATCGGAATTATGCTCCTACGTATCCCAATGGGAATCAAAGCAAACGTAGTTCTAAGTGAGGGGGTTGGACCCTTATTTATAGAGATGTTTTTGAGTAACAGTTTGGGTAGGGCTGTTATTGAGATCCTATTTGTTAGGATCGGATTGTTATTGCAGTTAGATAATGATAAGGATAAGGCTCCGAGTTATACGGAGAGATATTTGGACCAGCGAGATATTCGGCCCAGTCAGTTGTGACTGGATAGCGCGGGGCCAAGATATCTTCATCAGTGGCCTGCTGTGGAATAGGCCCGAGTAACCATCCTCGGGTGTCAAGTGCATTAATAGGTCTTCGGCTTTATGGGAGTTCGGGTCGGTCAAGGCCCATTTACAAGAATAAGCTCGGCCGTATTGGCAAATCCTCGACCTTATATTTTCGGCCAGTACAGGATCACTTAAATGAGTGCAGGAGCAAAGTGTCATTGATGAATATATAGTCGCTACAATTATTTCAAAAATCTTAAAAATCAATTTTTTTATATATAATATTTTAAACTATTTAATTTGATTCTCATAAATAAAATTTTATTATCTTTTTGGCCTCCTGCATGAAAACCTATCAAGTATACCCATGCATTTCCATTTGCTCATTCTACCTTCAATTTTGGAATCTAATCCAATCTCGCAGGCCCAGTAAACACCCGTGTAGTCTTTTGAACATTTACGCGACATTGAATTGGTCTTTCAATAATTGTTGTCATTAGTTTTGTACTTCAATGACTAAAAATAACTATACCGAATAGCAGAAAATGTGGCATAAATGGACTAATTGATTGACCCTTAGATATACATTTATACAAGAATGAAAATAATTAGTCGGTTTCGGCCTTTCCGGTTTGGACTCTGGACCGTCATTGATGTCATTCTTTGATGCAGTTTTGGGCAAAGAAACCTCTAACTCGGGCATTGGAGCAATTCCTGATTTTGGGCTTAGTTTATTTCAGGGCCTGAAGAGTCCATATTGAGTTGGGTCTCACGAACGTTTTACCATAAAAACAAGTTAAGTTTCTTTTCTTTTTTAAGATGAAATTAAATCATAACAAGAAAAATTAAATCAAAATTACTGTTACGTAAATTACATTTTACTTTTCTACTTAATGTATATATAAGATTTCACTTTTATCTTGCAAGTGAAAGTCAAGTTTACTGTTTTAATGAGCTATATATGTATACAAAAGGAATAATAGTAGGTACACAATTGGTTTCTTAAACATCTTATCAGCGGTTCGTTTCATATTATGTATATAAAAAAAAAATGTTGAATTATACTACACGAATACCAATTATAAATCAGTTTTTTTGTTCTTTTCTTTCCTTGTTCATTATTGTGAACTTTCAATGACGGAAGTAAAGTAGTTCCACTAGGTAAAGATATGAAGTTACCTCTGAAAAGTAATGACATGTGTTTAACGGTATATTGCCATTAGCAAGGCCTAAAAGGTTACAATGTCAAAAGGTTATTATGTTTAAGTATTCCGTGTGGGTTACACGAACTAGATGGATATTCAACAAATTTAACTTTACTTTACTTCAATCCATGGTGATGACGCACCGATGCCCAACGAACAGTGAAAACAAGTCAAATGACAAGTAGTGGTAAGTTATATAGTCACATAAGCCACCAATGCGATAAAGGGGATGCACAAAATCCCCAACGATAGGGGTTTTTTTGGTATACAGAGGGAAGAAAAAGAAAACAACAGAAACGAAAACAATTACAATCTAAGAGGAGGTGACTCATGCCAGGAGGGGGAGAAGCAAAACAGCCAAGGCTCGAACCCTCCAAAGCACCCAATTTGGCCAAAAAGTCAGCAGCAACGTTACTCTCTGATCTATGCTTCATTGTTACCGACCAATCCAGAAGAAGTTTGTCTTTAATGCTTTGGATCAAAGGCGCATACTTGTGCAAAGGGTTGATCAATCATGTCTAGAACAACAAGGCAATCTGAATAGCATATGATCTGTCTAAACCCCATATCCCAAGCAATGTTTAGCCCCCCAACGATAGGGGTTGATGAGCATCAAGAGGTCTAAATAACTTGTATGGATATGGTTTCTTTCAACGCCTATTTCCTAGTTTTTTTCCCTTAGTAATTAATGTGATGTTTGGTATCTAGAATATTTTATTCCCTAGCAAACTACATTCTTGATAATGTGATTTCCGGGAATAAAGTTTTCTCACATTTAAATTTGGGAACAGAGTTTTCCAAAGTTTATAACTATCATTCACTAATTTTATTCCCGGGAATCTTTTATATCTGGGAATAACTTTTTTAAACATGTACTAAATATGAGAAACTTTTATTCACATGCCTACATTCCCGAGAATATTTTTGTGAAACTTATACCAAACGTTACCTGAGTTCTACACAACCCAGTATGAGTTATTTGCCTTTGGATATTAATTTGGATATGTTTTGCTTGAAGAATATTTAGTATTTGGGCTATAGAAACTTGTTAAAGTTGGAGTGTTTTTTTATTTATTTATTGGACAAGAGTATAGATGAGAAGGAAAATAAAAGAGAGGTTATATATAATTTTTAAAATTATATATATATATATATATATATATATATATATATATATATATATATATATGAGAGAGATATGTGCTATACCGAAAAACCCTTGGTTGATAACCAACAAGGTCCAACACAACAGGTAGATAGCGGGGTTCCATTAGCATGATGTCAGGGGGTTCAACTCCTGTTGTGTGTATGGAAAATATTTTGTTGTGAGAGGCAAAACCCACTTCGGTGATCTCTATGCCTCAAAATTGATTAGTCTCTAGCTATCAGCTAAAGGATATCCTTGGTTTACCCAAAAAATATCTTGGTTGGCCAACATATGATTGGTCCGAGTGGTAACAGGCTCGAATCTCTTAAGCAAGTGATCAGAGGTTTGATTCCTAACTTGTGAGTGGAAGATACCCTAGGAAACAAAAAAAAAAAAAAACTTTTGGTGATAGTTTTAAAGTTTCATTTTGGTGAAATTTATACTTAGGCTCCTTCTCTTGAAATAAGGTTTTTATGTAAGTTAAAAAAAAATGTGTTTATCTTTTATGCATAATGAATGTAAAGGAGATTTACACATACATTTAATAATATTTTGATAAATCGTTATTTATTTATCTTATTATTTAATATTAAGTACACATATCGAGATGTTAGTGAATGTCAATATAAATTTTTTTTACATTGAGAATGTGTATTATTTTAATCCAAAAATTTTACTCTAGCTAAAAAAGCGCGCACACAAAGAAGTAGCGGTTACATTTACTCAATATACATGACTGTATTTGTTGGTTGTCCAACCTGAAAATATACAACCCATATAAATTTGTAGATAATTTAAAAATTGAAAATTGTGCTTGTGTGCACTCTAGTTGGCTAATAGAATCCACAGGACGGTATAAGTAAGGTTAGACTAATAAAAAGGGATTGGAAAGTGAAACACTTTTCAAGTCAATAAGAATTCTCAAGTGCCCGTGACAAGTAATGTTGTAGATAAGTCAAAACAAAACTCCATGACACAAAAGAAATGATTGAAATTATGATTAGGGGTAGTGTTTAAGATAAGGTTAAATTTTATCATGATTTTATTTTTAAAATAAGAAAGTAAAAGTATATATAATTTTAAGTTATTAAAACTATTAAAAAAAATTATTAAAATACATCGTGATGTTAATTTATTAAATAAAATTAAAATATATATATTTTATTTTTTTCCTTTTAAATAAAACTCATTTTAATTTTCCCCATAAAGTAAACAAGACAAATTCTGAGCATTGAACCTTCTTGTATTTAGATATGGTGACAATTTCATGACATTGAGTATACTTGGCATTTAATGTGTGTAAGCACCAAGCAAGATAATGGTAAACACTGTGATGATCACTTTATTACAGATGAATGGAACAGTGCTGTGCATTGATGTATAATTTTATATACAAGTTAATGGCCCCTCAGCCTTCAAAATTTTCTTTGGGGGAAAAAGGCACACATAATTTTCTTTACAGATAACTGATTAATAAAAGATCACCAAGCAGAATTTGAATTCAAAACCTTTTTATTTACGTTATTCGGTCAAGTCATTTAACCCAATTCTTATTTTATTTTATTTTTGATGAACAACCCACTTACTATGGCATTAATCATTCCTATCATGTAAGATTCTCACGGGCAAGTGATAGAAACTAATTAACTAACTAAGATCAAATTAATTTTTCATGTGTTGTTTCACTAAAGAGGGTAGAAGGGAAGGGTTTAACAAACTTGCAAAACATGATGATTAGTAGCTCTAGCCCAACGATTGAGTAAGGAGGTCCCTTCCATGTTTTGATTAAATTGATCTAGTTCAAGTAGAAAGGGTTTTGGTCTCTTAAACATGAGGTCCTGCATTTGATCTTTGGATTCATGTATATGAAAAAAAAAACATTATTGCGATGGGTCTTTGCTTAGGTGAGTGATCATATTCCAAGAGATTAGTCTATCGTCTGTTGAGTGAGAGGATATTCTGGAGAATCAAAAAAAAATAACTACACACCTTCTTTTTCTAATCCTTATCCACCAAATTTAATATATTTTCAAAATAAAAAGTAAAACAAATTACCAAAAGTGAGAGCACATGCTGTTTGTGTAATCTGGTATTGTAAATGTGATAAACGTTATTCGCATGTTGAAGCCTTGCATGCTTACGATGAAAACCAAAGTTTTTTTCTTTAAAACGAAAACAATAGTAAGCGGTCGGGTCGGATCATGGGCAAGGGGCAAGGAAATGTGATGTCATATCTGATGTATTGATGACGTAATAATTCCATATTATAAACAAAAAAATGAACCAATTTTATGAATTAAAAATGGAACAGCTGAGGCCTGCGAGAAATAATTTGAATGTGGGCCCGTTGTTGATTTTAGGCTTAGAGAAATAGAGAGGTCGGTGTCCTTTTTGCTTTATAGGAAGGGTAGGGAGGCAATATGGCCCAATAATGGGGCCCACCCCACTCGCTTGAGGATTGTGGAGTCCAAAAACTTTAGTCACTGTCAGACTTGAAAAGCTCAGATAGAAAGGGGTTATGTTTGTTTGTTTTCAAAAACAAAAAAATTGACCCACAAAAAACCACATCTCTTACCTCATTGACCACTTTTTAGTCAATCTATCTCTATTTTTGTTTTTTTTTATTGACCCACTGATTAGTTGAGCTAAGTAAGCAAAACTTGCTAAATAATGATAAATTGGATACCATTGCATACTAGATAAATCACATAGTGTGAAATTTGGTTCGGGTATGCATATTTCTAGTAGACCTTTTGAGTATGTTCACTCGGATCTTTGGTGTCCTTCAAGAGTGAAAACTCATGGAGGGAGTCCCTATTTTCTCACCATTATTGATGACTTTTCTAGAAAAGTGTGGATTTATATTTTGAAAAATAAATCTGAAACATTTGAAAAGTTTAAGGAATAACACACTCTTGTAGAAAATCAGCTGGGAACTAACTGAAAGTTTTAAGGACTGACAATGGCTTGGAGTTTGTTTCAGAGCAGTTTAATGAGTTTTGCAGGAAACAGGGCATTAAAAGACATAATATTGTAGCACGGACACCTCAGCAAAATGGACTAGCCAAAAGGATGAATAGGACTATTCTGGAGCGTGTGAGATCCATGCTTTTGGGAGCTGGGCTGGCCAAGAGCTTCTGGGGAGAAGCTGCAAGTACAACAGTGTATTTGATTAATAGATGTCCATCGTCAGCTATAGACTTCAAGACACCTATGGAAGTGTGGAGTGGTAAACCGGTTGACTACTCTAACTTGAGGATATTGGGGGCTCTAGCGTTTGCTCACGTTAGGCAAGACAAACTTGATGCTTGTGCAGTGAAATGTGTTTTCATTGGCTATCCAGAGGGTATGAAAGGCTACAAGCTGTAGAGGTTGGAACCTGAGGAATCAAGGTACTTCATTAGCAGGGATGTCACATTTGATGAGACTAGAATGGCTATGATGTGCAGAAACCTAGAAGAAAGAAACTCAGATATGACAAAGGAGAATACTCAGTTTGAGGTGGAGTCTCCTACATGTGCTACTAGAGATGAGAGTCCTCAACCAGTAGAGGTTGTAAATCAACAACCACCGGTGGAATCTGACTATCAGTTGACTAGAGATAGGACTAGGAGAAATATTGTACCTCCTAGGAGATTCGGGTATGCGGACCTTATATGTTATTGTTGTTTTGGCTTCAACGACTCAAGAAGGGGGGTGAATTGAGTTTTCTTAAAAAAAAATCCCTCTTAAAACTTTTCAAATCAGAGTTGCGGATTTTTGGCCTCAAGATCTTTTACAAGATCGATGAAGAGTTTATATAAAATCTTGAATAGAAGGTGATGAGGATAAGAAAGATTAATTCAGAATTAATAGAGAATAGATTCAGGTTCAATAACTCAGTAATAACAAAATACAGTTTATACAGATCAAGAACAGAAATTATATTGAACTTTAAACATCAAAATCACAGGTTCTTGATCATAAACAGAAAGTAAGGTGTTTGAGTTTGGGGATACTACACAACCAGATTTATCCTGGTTCAGTCACCTCCACTGTGACCTACATCCAGTCCCCACTCCACCTGTGGGATTTCACACACTAACACACAAACTTTGCCAGGTAGCTTGAAAAACCTTTACACCATAGAGCACTCCTTCACTTCGAGATACCACACTCTTGTGAAGAGCCTCAATGTTCAACCTTAGGGATACCTCACCCTAATCACTCAGAGAGACTCCCTCTCTCTTTACAATCAAAATGTAAAACAAAAGTTGATTCCTAACTCTCAATAGTCAGATAAACAAATTGAAGCACTTATGAGTATTGAAACACTCTTTTCACAGTAAGCTCAAGAAAGATGATGAATGATATGTGTATTGTTATGATCAATATGATATGATTATAATTCTGTGTAATACGTTTTTGTAAAAAGTGTTCCTTTGATCACTCTTTATATAGAAAACAAGTTATAGTCGTTGGGATCAACCAAAACAGATTTGGATCTGATTTAACTGAATCTGTTTTCTTGATTCTCGTTCTTGAAATAAGATTTTGATAGTTCTTATAGAATTCACGTCCATCAAATAACCGAGTCCATCTAGCCATTAAGATTTTACATTTGGATGGGCTAGTAGACGAGCTCCATATGCCATGTCAACAGACGGGAGTACTAAAACACAAGGTAATTGGACGTGCTCCAACTAGTAGACGAGCTCTATATGATAGACGAGCTCCATATGCCACGTCATTGGACGAAGCTTCTCATTAAGAATTTTGCAGGTCCAAAGACTTTTGTGGACGAGCGCTTCTGTTACTACAATGGACGAGCGCTTATGTCACTTTAGTGGACGGGCGCTTGTATCACTCTAGTGGACGAGCGCTTGTATTACTTGTTGGACGAGCGCTTGTATTACTTCAGTGTTGGACGAGCGCTTGTATTCCTTCAGTGTTGGGCGAGCGCTTGGATTAAAAAATCTTGTTTCCAAAAGTCATTTTCATTAACGAAAACTTCTTCCTTTTAATGCAGGTTATGAAAAATGATTTTCTTCATGCATATTTTCAAATGAGCTTTTTGTGAATAAGAGATTTCATCTTTTACAAATCATCTAAGACTTAAATCTAATTTCTCCTTTAAGCTCTTGTCTTGATGATTCCTTGATCTTCGTCCTTGCTCTTTGATTCCTCCAGGTTCTTCCTTGAATATTCTCCTTTGATTGCTCACTGAACTTGTTGATTACTGCTTGATACCTGTCTTTGATATTTGACACTAAAACACTTGAATACACATTAAGTTGTATTTGTCATATATCAAAATCTCTAAATCATTGAGTCTAACAGTTATGCTCTTAATGTGACTGAGGAGATTCAAGACTCAGAACCAAGGAACTTCAAAGATGCTATGGAAAGCAAGGAAGGTTCAAATTGGTTGGAAGCAATCAATGAGGAAATGAAATCTTTGAACAATAATCAAACCCAAGAATAAGAGGGTAGTGTGATGCAAGTGGATCTTCAAGAAAAAGGAAGATATTCCGGGAGTTGATAAGACAAGGTACAAGGCAAGGCTTATGGCGAAGGGTTTTACACAAGTGGAGGGGATTGACTACAATGAGATCTTCTCACCTGTGGTAAAACATTGTTCTATAAGAATTTTGATGTCAATTGTCAATCAATATGATCTTGAGTTGGGACAATTGGATGTCAAGACAGTTTTTCTAAATGGGAATCTAGAGGAGACTATCTACATGCAACATCCGGAAGGGTTCGCAGAGGATGAGTCAAAGGTATGTCTCTTGAGAAAATCACTCTATGACTTAAAACGAAGTCCTAGACAGTGGTATAAAAAATTTGATGATTTTCTCTTGAGATATGGATTTCTAAGGAGTAATTATGCCAGCTGTGTTTACATATTGAGAAGAGGAGAAAATTGTGTTTTTTTCTTGCTTCTATATGTGGATGATATTCTTATAGCTAGATCTAGCAAGGATGAGATTGACATGCTCAAAGAGATGTATAATTCTGAATTTGAGATGAAGGATCTTGGAATTGCAAAGAGGATACTTGGGATGGATATTGTAAGAAACCGGAAAGAGGGGGAATTATTCTTATCTCAACATGGCTACTTGAGGAAGGTTGTGGAACGATTTAGGATGCATCAATCCAAACCGGTTAGCACACCTTTGGGTCATCACACAAAGCTTTCAATTACCCAAGCTCCTAGCACTGAAGAGGAAAGGAGTAAGATGAGTTCTATTCCATATGCAAGTGGAGTAGGAAGTGTCATGTATGGTATGGTTTGTAGCAGACCAGATTTGGCACATGCGGTTAGCATTGTTAGTCGGTTCATGGCAAATCTGGGTCAAGCTCATTGGGAGGCTTTGAAGTGGGTATTGAGGTATTTGAATGGTTCACAGAAGTCAGGTTTGAGGTACAAGAAGACGGCTCAAGGGGATGGTGCTCTTGTTGGGTATGTTGATTCGGACTATGCAGGGAATGTGGACACTAGGAAGTCATTATCCGAGTATGTGTTTACTCTGTTTGGGATAGCTATTAGTTGGAAATAAACATTGCAACCTGTGGTAGCATTATCAACCACACAAGTTGAGTACATTGCCCTTGTAGAAGGAGTAAAGGAAGCCATTTGGCTAAAAGGGATGATTGGTGAACTGGGGATTACGCAAGATTGTGTCATGGTCCATTGTGATAGCCAAAGTTCTATACATTTGGCAAATCATCGAGTTTCCCATGAGAGGACCAAGCATATAGATATCAGACTTCACTTCATTAGAGATGTGGCAGAATCTAAAGAGGTAAAGATTGAGAAAATAGCTACGGAAGACAATCCAGCGGATATGTTCACTAAGTCATTGCCTAGATCATGTTGGAAACAAAGTGATTTGGATTAATAATCTGAGTTTTGATATTACCAAAAATGATTAAATTTACATGGCAAAGTTTTAGTTGAGATCTAACATGCTTTATCTAGTCTTGCAAGTATGCTCAAAATATATAAGTTATGGAAACTTTGAACAAGTTTCCTTATATTTGCTTGGACTTAGATTGTGAATCCACGTCCATTCATGTAGACGAGCTGCTCAAAACGTTTGTATATATATTTGTTTAATATATTTGAGTAGGCGGTTAATAAAATACTCTCAGTAGACGAGAACTTTAGTTTCAATGAGTAGACAAGCTTAAATGCCACGTCATTAGACGGAGATAAAAAATAACTCATTGAAATATAGCAAGTCCAAAGACTTGATGATAGACGAGAGGATATGCCACGTCAATAGACGAGCGAAAAGAAAACTGCAAGTCCATAGACTTGGTTTTACCCATGAGCGTGTAGACGCAGATTTTAAGTAGACGAGCTATTGTTGTTATAAGTTTTCATATGCTCTGTCTAGCTAAGTAAATGTTACCCTGACCACAAAGAAATATTTATTTCAAATGATTGATATTTATTTCAAACGAATGTTGGTCCTTCCTATTTGTTTTATCTGTTTTAATGCCTTGTTTCTTTGTGAGAGAAACATAGTACTATCGAGGAAATACAAAAAGAAATATAGTGCAATGAGGAAATGCAAAACGCTCTGTACCCTATCACCTTTACTGCTAGAATAGCTGGAATTTTCACAAAGGAGGAAATACAGTTTTCAAGTTGCAAATTGCTAAGAGCCGTGACCCTCCATTTTGTACAAAAGTGATAACTAATAGTACATTTCACAATGGCCATAATCAAGCTATCAGTCACAACGGATATTATGCATTTAATTCTATCTCTAAACGGGATTATTGAAAACAACCGTTGAATATTTTCAAGTGAATAAGAAGGTCACTATAAATAGAAGACCTCAACCACTGAAGAACAACTTTTGTGAGCATAACTTTTGTCAATCTACAAGCTCTCATTCTTTTATTCTTTCAAGAGCAAAAGTATGTAATTCTTTAGCTTGAATATTGTTGTAATATTCAACCGATCTTAAACTTTCATATCCTCACACATAGTGAGTTAGAAGATCAAAAGCAAACAATATTTTTGTTAGAGTTAGAGCCCGAAGAGGCTTGGTAAGAAATGAATACTTGTAGCCTGAAGATGTGTTGAATACTTGGTGTAATCTATTTGGATAAATAGTGGAGTGAATCCTTAAAGTCGAAGGGACTTGATGTAGCTCTTGGTTGGAAGAGAGTGAACTAGGATAAAACATTTGTGTGAATCTTCTAATCCCTTAACTCTTACAATTTTATTTGTTTATACTGACTGTGGGGATTTGAACTTGATTTTGTTAAGCTTTTAAAATATCTTTTTATGTGTGCATCTGTCTTATATTCTTTGTGTGAGAAAATAAGTTTTGAAAAAGGTTGTTTTCGAAAATTATTAACAAACACAATTCAGCCCCTCTTCTTGTGTTTACTGTGTCAACTTTAGTTGGTATCAGAGCTCAGCCTCGAAAAGGTTGAGCATCTAACAAGTGCTGTGGGAGTACGATCCAACAACCATGGATGCAGAAGGACAAGCTATCAACAGACCTCCTCTCTTTGATGGAACCGATTATGACTGCTGGAAGAAGAGGATGATGGCCTTCTTGGATGCACAAAGCTTAGATATCTGGGAACTGATTGAAAATGGTTATATTGAGCCTAGAGATGAAAATGGAGCTACTATTGCTAGAGCAGATTGGACTGTAGATCAAAAGGCCAAGCATCAACTCAATCTCAAAGCAAAACATTATTTGATGTGTGCCATCACTAGATCTGAACATGACAAGGTTCACAGCTGCAACACTGCCAAAGAAATCTATGATACTCTTGCCCTATCTCACGAGGGTTCACTCAAAGAAAGGAATCCAAGATAAGCATGCTGGTTCACCGGTATGAACTATTTAAAATGGCTGACCATGAAACAATAGATCAAATGTTTGGAATATTTCAAACCATCACCAACAGTCTCATATCTCTCGAAAAAACATATGAAAATAGAGACCATGTTAGAAAGATTCTGAGAAGTCTATCCAAGCAATGGAGACCCAAGGTTACTGCTATTCGGGAAGCCAAAAATCTGAATACTCTTTCTCTAGGAGAGCTTCTTGGGTCACCCAAAGTTCATGAACTTGAATTGAATGAATAAGACAACTCCAGAAAAGGAAAGTCTATTTCCCTAAAGGCAAAGAAAGCAAGTTCATCAAAAGTTCTCAAAGTTGCTGAATCTTCAGATGATGCTGGAACTTTAGATAGTGATGAAGGATCAGATGAAGATGAACTATATTTCATCTCCAAAAATATTCAATGCATATGGAGAAAGAAAGGTAGCTTTAAGAGGAAGCAGTTCAACAAAAAGTTTTCCAAGGAGAAGTCAGACTCCAAGGAAAAAGGTCCACCTTTGTGCTTTGAATGCAAGAAGCTTGGCCATTTCAAAGCTGATTGCCCTGATCAGAAAGAGAAAAAGTTCTTCAAGAAGAAGAAGGGCTTGATGGCTACTTGGGAGGATCTGGATTTGTCTTCATCTGATGAGGAAGATGAAGCTAAGGAAGAGGCAAATATCTGTCTTATGATTGACACGTCATCAGAAAGTGAATACACTAATGCTGAGGTAATGGATTCTGACTTGTCCACTCTTCAAAATGCATTTGATGAATTGTTGCATGAGTCGTCCATACTGTCTCATGAGTATAGAAGTCTCAAAAAGAAGTTTACAAAACTAACAAAAGAGTATGATAGAGTCTGCATAGAGAAACAAAACTTGGCAAAAGAAAATGACAAACTGCAATAAGATAATGTCAGTCTAACTGACAAACTCGAGTGCGAGCCTGATGTTTCTTGTGAAGTCGCAAAACTAAAACAAGATGTGACATTTGACAGACACCATGTCAAAGTTTGTAGGTGGCTCAGATAAGCTCAGTCTTATATTAAGGTATTCTAGGTCACCTCATGATAAATCTGGTCTTGGTTATGACAAGGAGAAGCATGAAGCATCTCACAAAAAGTCAAAACCACATACACAACATAGAGCTTCAAAAGGTCCAACTAAGCATGCTCAAACTAAGTCAGGTCCATCCAACACCTTTTACAAAGTGTGTGGAAAAAGTGGGCATGTTACGTCTAGATGCATACATAATAAGCAAGCTAAACATTCTCGTCCAGATAAAACTAAGAAGAAAATACCCTAGTCAGTTTGGGTACCTAAAGATAAGATAATATATGTTGCAGATTTGCTTAACAACAGGAAAGAAACAAACATCTTGGTACTTGGACAGTGGGTGCTCACGTCACATGACGGGAGAAAAGTGTATGTTCCAAGACCTTAGACACAAAGATGACGACTGGGTTACATTTGGAGGAAACCAGAAAAGGAAGATCATTGGTATAGGTAAAATTGGTAAACATCATTTTCCCTCCATTTGTAATGTTTTTTTGCTAAACGGCTTAAAACATAATCTGCTGAGCATAAGTCAATTATGTGATAGTGGATATGTTGTTTCTTTTGATAAGAACATGTGTAATGTCAAGAAAAATGATGGATCACTTTTATTCACTGCTAAAAGGCAAAACAATTTGTATAAAATTGACTTGGAGGACCTCTCAAATCAAAGTGTCTCATGTATAGTGTCCATTGAAGATGAGCGATGGATTTGGCACAAAAGGCTAGGTCATGCAAGCTTGAGATTAATCTCAAAGCTAAATAAGCATAACCTCGTGAGAGAGATACCAAACCTTAAATACAAATCTGATGTTCTCTGTGATGCATGTTAAAAGGGAAAACATGTCAAGGGTTCTTTTGAATCTAAAAATGTTGTTAGTACCAATAGACCACTAGAGCTGTTACACCTTGATCTCTTTGGTCCAACAAGGGCTGCTTCTGTCAGTGGTAAGAAATATGGTCTAGTCATTGTAGACGACTACACTAGATGTACATGGGTTATGTTCCTAGCTCACAAGGATGAGTCTTTCAAGGTCTTTTCTATATTCTGCAAATGTGTATAGAATGAAAAAGGCATGTGTATCACTTCAATCAGAAGTGACCATGAGGGAGAGTTTGAAAATGAGCTATTTTATAAGTTCTATGAAGAAAGTGGTATTCTTCACAACTTTTCAATACCTAGAACACCACAACAAAATGGTGTGGTAGAGAGAAAGAAAACTTCAAGAGATGGCTAGAACAATGCTCAATGACAACTCTATCCCTAGACACTTCTGGGCTGAAGCTGTTAACACTGCCTGCTACATTCAGAACAGAAAATACATTAGATCAATCTTGAACTAGACCCCTTGTGAATTGTGGAAGGGATGAAATCCCAACATTTTTTTTTCATCCTTTTGGTTGTAAATGTTATATACTTAATACTAAAGATCAACTTGGTAGGTTTGATGCAAAATTAGATAATGGAATTCTGTTAGGATATTCTGAAACTTCAAAAGGCTTTAGAGTTTATAATTCTAGAACTCTAGTAGTAGAAGAATGTATTCATATCAAGTTTGATGATAAGCAGCCTGATAAGAAATTATCAGAGCTAGATGAAGCTTTTGCAGGTCTTGATCTAAATATCTCAGGAGATACAACAGAGGTAAAAGCTGATGATCAAGTGGACGACCCTCCTCAACAACCAGAAACCTCCACTTCTCAACAGGATACTATTCAGAGTTCATGGTAATTCAAAAATTATCATCCACAAGATCAAATCATTGGAAACCCCAATGATAGGCTAAGAGCCAGATCAACTTTCAGAGTGCAGGAAAATTCTGTACTGGTCTTTGAGTTGGAACCAAAGACAATAGACGAGGCTCTGCAGGACGATGGCTGGATTCTAGCTATGCAAGAAGAACTGAATCAGTTTGAGAGAAGTGATGTTTGGACTCTGGTACCCTTGCCTAAGGACAATTCAGCCATTGGAACAAAATGGGTTTATAGAAACAAACTTGATGAGAATGGTAAAGTGGTAAGAAACAAATCAAGACTTGGTGCACAAGTTTATTCTCAAGAAGAAGGTATAGATTGTACTGAAACTTTTGCATCTGTTACTAGATTAGAAGCAATTAGAATTTTACTTTCTTTTGCTGCACACCATAACATAATGCTTTTTCAAATGGATGTTAAGAGTGCTTTTCTAAATGGATTTATTAATGAAGAAGTATATGTAATGCAACCTCCGGGTTTTGAAAGTGAAACCCAACCTGAACATGTATATAAGCTTAAGAAAGCTTTATACGATCTTAAACAAGCACCTAGAGCTTGGTTTGATAGGCTAAGTTCATTTCTAATGGAAAATGAATTTAATAGAGGAAAGGTTGATACAACCTTGTTTAGAAAGTCCATTAAATCCAATTTTGTAGTTGTGCAAATTTATGCTGATGATATCATATTCGGTGCTACTAATGAATCTCTGTGCAAAGAGTTTTCTAAGTTAATGCAGAAAGAGTTTGAAATGAGCATGATGGGAGAACTCAAATTCTTCCTTGGACTTCAAGTTAAACAAACTATGGACGAGGTGTACATCCATCAAACCAAGTATACAAAGGAACTCCTAAAGAAGTTCAAAATGGATGATTGCAAACCAATGAACACCCCTATGCACCCCACGTCTATACTGAACAAAGATGATAAAGAGAAAAAGGTAGACCAAAAGATATATAGAGGTATGATAGGATCTCTTCTATATCTTACCGCGTCTAGACCTGATATTATGTTCAGTGTATGTTTATGTGCTCGATTTCAATCCTATCCTAGAGAATCTCATTTATCAGTAGTTAAAAGAATATTTAGATACTTGAAAGGTACTACTAATATGAGTTTATGTTTTAAGAAAAATGAAGATTACGGATTAGTTGACTTTTGTGATGCTGACTGTGCTGGAGACAGAACTGAAAGAAAAAGTGCCAGTGGAGGATGTCACTTCGTTGGAGTTAACCTTGTCTCATGGTCAAGGAAAAGACAAAGTACAATAGCCTTATCAACTGCTAAAGCTGAGTGTATTTCAGTTGCTAGTTGCTGCTCACAACTTCTATGGATCAAACATCAATTGGAGGACTACAATATGTTTGTAAGTAGTATTCCACTTATATGTGATAATACTCCTACAATTAATTTATCTAAGAATCCAATATTGCATTCTAGAGCTAAGCATATAGAGATTAAATGTCATTTTATAAGGGATTATGTGCAAAAAAGGTGTTTTTGATATACAATTTGTAGATACTGACCACCAATGGGCATATATCTTTACTAAACCTCTTGCTGAGGACAGATTTATTTTCATTAGAAAGCATCTTAAAATGCTATGTGTGGATTGATTATGTCGTCCAGCCTTGAGAATTTTGTTGTTGATTTATATGCGTCTAAAGCTTTTCAAGTCCATTGCATACCGCGTCCATCGTATTTGTGTGCAGTGTCCACTTCATGCCGTGTCCATACTTCCTTGCCTTTTGCTTGGACCCGTCTATACATATATTTATTAACTGCATTTATTTTGTCTCAAAGACAAATTTATCCTATATTCTCTTTGCTAAGTCAGTTACTTCCATCAATCCCATTGAAACCTTTTTACATTTTCAAAATACCAACGTCGTTTTATCCTCAATGACATGTCTTGTCAAATATTTTCTTTTTGATTTATTTCCAAAAGAAAAACCTTTGAAATTCAAAACCTTTTTAAAGCAACCCCCTTCCCTCTGAGAAACCTTTCACTACCCTTCGTCTATGAACTCTCTGCTTTCTGCTTGCAAACCCTAACCTTCATTCTTCAACAATGGCTTCTTCTTCTACTGCTGCTACATTCAATGTAGACAAGATGAATCTCGCCATAGAACATTATATCAACTTTGCGGTCTTGAAAGAATACAACTTGGATGTTGGCAAGTTCATTAATGCTGCTGGCTGGGATGGTATGTTCTTAGAGAAGGTATCCATCTATCCAACCTGATTAGGGACTTATGGAGAAAAACCACAGTTACCCCTACTGAAATCCGGGTTGATGTTCTTGGGAAAAGAGTTATTGTTTGAGAAAACAATTTCTGATGCTATCGTCTGTGCCCAAGAGGGATTGGTTCATACAAGCACATGGGAAGATGACCTGGGTGGTTCTGAAACAGTTGCTACCCTTCTTATGAGAGAAGACAAAGTAAGAAATCATAGTTGGAAGTCCATGGAAATGAAGGATGATAGCAGGATTCTTCATCAGATTCTGAACAAGGCTATTCTGCACAAGACCGGGTCAAAGGACAACCTGTCTGCCTTACACAAGTTCTTCCTTTGTAATCTTATCACAGAAACGAAAATCAACCTTCCCACGATTCTGTATGATAGGTTTAGAGATGCTGTGATGCATAAAAAAAGAAACTCTCTGCAATTCTTTTCTGTCATCTGCTTTCTAAGATCTTCAAGGCACAATGAATTTATGACATACTTACTGCTAAATCAGAGGAAGAACAAAATAGAATCCTTACTGAGAAAGGGATGTCTGTTGCTGATTTTGGGAGAAGTAATCTGTCTGGCATGCAACTCAACACCTATGCTCAGGTTGCAATGGCCAAAGCTGAAGAAGCAAGGAAAATAAAAGAGGAACAGATTGAGGCTAACAATGTTGAAATCCTTGGATTCAAAAGGATAGTTAGAAAGAAGACTACTGCAGCAAGGAAACCTATGCCTAAGAGGCCTGCTGGTGCCATTGAAATCAGGGAATCATATGTTGCTGCTCCTCAACTTGCACCCCACAGAAGAGACCAAGGAAGATGATCCTATCTCATAATGAGGATGATGAGGACAGAGTCCCCATTGACACTGTTTTGAAGAAATAGAGGACTGCTGCTGTTGCTGGTGTTGCTAATGTCCCCATTCCTACACAACCTAGAAGGCAGCCCTCAAGAAAAGCTAAGTCATTTGTGACCTATGAGGTAAATATCTCTGCTAATGATCTTGTCAAATTAGAAGTAGATGCCTTAGTAGAAAGCTTAGAAAGTAGGGATGATGCTGTTGTTGCTGTTGCACCTGACATTGATGTCTACATACCCATACTACCATCACCACAAACCTCTTCACCAAAAACAGCCTCACCTGTCTACTCACCTGTCCAAACCTCACCAAATAGACCACATTTTCAACCCATAATACCTGCAAATGATCCCTGGTTCAATCAACCAGATGATGTAGGGATTAACCTTGGAGCCCCTTTTCCCAAAATACCTAGGACCAAATTCCCTTACACTAACCCTTCAGTTCTCTATAATGGCAAAGCTGAAAGTTGGGCCAAAGTAAAAAGAGACTGGAAAATACTCTAACATAAGCATGAACCAGAACCTAAATCAACCAGACCTTTCTAACCTCTACCTAAATATGAATATGAACCTGAACCTACCTACACCCCATGGCATGTACCCACTCCCTATGTGCCAAACAATAACAATCCTCTTCCACCCACTCTGCACAACCACATTGGACCTGCCCTAACTCACCTTCCTCTACAAAAATTCTCACCTAGAAAAATCTACCCAAACCTCATCAAATCCCCTCCTTTCAAACCCTTCACAGATGGCGTCATCAGGCACATCATACCTGTTTGGTTTATTGACCCTTGCAAAGCCAATGCTCCATCAAATATCCACAAAAGGTCAAGAACAAAAGGAAGACCTAAACTCATTCTGGACAGAGAGACATCTTGGGTGACTTTTAGGCATCTAAATGTTTAGGGCAGAGCTGTTAGTCTTGTGGACCATCTCATGTATGCCTTCCTGCAGAATGAGTTCGAGTTGCCAAGATATGTCAGAGCTGCAAACTTTGTCCCTCCAACATGGCTATTTCCTACCAAGAAGAAGACAAAGATTGATGTCAGACCTTATATGTTTGCTCTAAGACTACCCATGATAGATTTGAATAAGGATAAGGATCTAAAGAAGCAGAGGACCACTGCAAAGAAACCAGAAGACAATTCCTGCATAATCAATCCTGATACTGTTGAACCTATTGATCAGAATATGATTGATTTCTGGCTGTCACCGAAGTTGAAGACATATATGAAGATTCTGCAGTTGCTATCTGGTCAAATCACATGGTGGCTTGTACTAAGGAAGCTTCATCTTTTGGATTAAGTGAACAAGAGAAGAAAAGCATTCCTAAAGTTAGAGGAAAATGTGGACTCTCAAATGTCAGATTCTTCATTTATAAGGACACTATTGGAATTCCTGTCACTAGTCCTTTTTTTTGAAGAAGTCCCTGTTCACTAGGCCAGAGAGCTGCCTCCTCATGTTCTTACTCATGCTACTTCACCTCCACCATCACCACCTTCAGAGCACACTGATGAGGAAATAATAGTTGAAGACCCTGCTATGGATATTGACTCTGTTCAACCAGTCACTGAGGTTGAGGAAGTTGCTGAGTCTGTTCCTAGACCAAGCACTAATGAGAAACACTCTTCTCAACCACTGGCATTGACTGTCATCCATCCACCAGAGCAACCTCAACACTCTAGAGCAGTGGCCACCTTTCACGGAATAGAGCAATTTCAAGACTCTGCTGAAAGCTCAAGACCCTCCTTGCCACAGAATTTGGAAGAGGTGATTGGGAAGATAGTGGAAGATAAGGTTGCTGAGAAAATCAATGTGCAAGTTAAAGAGTAAGTCAAGCAACAAGTTGAAGAATCCATGGCCCCAACTCTTGCCCTTGTCAACAAAATGTTGGAGTTCCTGACTGACTTCAAACAGAGACAAAATCTTGACGCTCCTCCTCCACCTCCTCCTGCCTAATCTTAGTCTTCTCTATTTCTTTTCTTAATACTGACAATGATGGTCCACTCATTTTACCTTTCTGTTTGATGACAAAAAAAAGGGGAGAAATGATAAGAGAATTAAATTTTACAACAATCAGTTTTTGGAAGTATACATTTGTTTGCATATGCATGATTTTACTTGTTTATATATGCTTTGATATATTCTATTATATGCTCTGATAAATACTACTTTTTGATTGTTCTGATACTATCCTTAGTTTATATGCTTTGATACTATCTTTTGACTGATGAGTAGCTGAACTGATCTGATAAGATATATATATATGTGTGTGTGTGTGTGTGTGTGTGTGTGTGTGTGTGTGTGTGTGTGTGTGTGTGTGTGTGTGTGTGTGTGTGTGTGTGTGTGTGTGTGTGTGTGTGCTGCTGAGTTTATGTCTTATATTTTATTCTTGTTAAGTTTGAATGCTTTGTCTTAGGGGGAGCTTTGTAAGCTCTCTTAGAATTTGCTCACTCAAATTTAATTAGTTTTTCTCATCATCAAAAAGGGGGAGATTGTTGGAACCAAAGTGATTTGGATTAATAATCTGAGTTTTGATGTTAACAAAAAGGATTAAATTTGCATGGCAAAGTTTTAGTTGAGATCTAATATGCTTTATCTAGTCTTGCAGGAATGCTTAAAATATAAAAGTTATGGAAACCTTGAACAAGTTTCCTTATATCTGCTTGGACTTAGATTGTTAATCCGCGTCCATTCATGTAGACGAGCTGCTCAAAACGTTTGGTATATATATTTATTTAATATATTTGAGTAGACGGTTAATAAAATACTCTCAGTAGATGGGAACTTTAGTTTCAATGAGTAGACGGGCTTAAATGCCATGTCATTAGACGGAGATAAAAAATAACTCATTGAAATATAGCAAGTCCAAAGACTTGATGATAGACGAGAGGATAAGCCACGTTAGTAGACGAGCGAAAAGAAAACTGCAAGTCCATAGACTTGGTTTTACTCATGAGCGTGTAGACACAGATTTTAAGTAGACGAGCTCTTTTTGTTATAAGTTTTCATATGCTCTGTCTAGCTAAGTAATGCTACCCTGACCACAAAGAAATATTTATTTCAAATGATTGATATTTATTTCAAATGAACGTTGGTCCTTCCTATTTGTTTTATCTGTTTTAATGCCTTGTTTCTTTGTGAGAGAAACATAGTACCATCGAGGAAATACAAAAAGCAACATAGTACAATAAGGAAATGAAAAACGCTCTGTACCCTGTCACCTTTACTGCTGGAATAGCTGGAATTTTCATAAAGGAGGAAAGACAGTTTTCAAGTTGCAAATTGCTCAGAGCTGTGACCCTCTGTTTTGTGCAAAAGTGATAACCAAGAGTACATTTCACAATGGCCACAATCAAGCTATTAGTCACAATAGATATTATGCATTTAATGCTATCTCTAAACGGGAATATTCAAAACAACCGTTGAAGATTTTCAAGTGAAGAAGAAGGTCACTATAAATAGAAGACCTCAACCACTGAAGAACAACTTTTGCGAGCTAAACTCTTGCCAATCTACAAGCTCTAATTCTTTTATTCTTTCAAGAGAAAAGTCTGTAATTCTTTAGCTTGAATAATTGTTGTAATATTCAACCGATCTTAAACTTTCATATCCTCGCATATAGTGAGTTAGAAGATCAAAATCAAACAATCTTTGTTAGAGTTAGAGCCTGAAGAGGCTTGGTAAGAAATGAATACTTTTAGCCTGGAGAGGTGTTGAATACTTGGTGTAATCTATTTCAATAAATAGTGAAGTAAATCCTTCAAGTCGAAGGGACTGAACGTAGCTCTTGGTTGGAAGAGAGTGAACCAGGATAAAAACACTTGCATGAATCTTCTAATCTCTTAACTCTTACAGTTTTACTTGTTTATACTGACTGTGGGGATTTGAAATTTATTTTGTTAAGCTTTTAAAAGATCTTTTTGTGTGTGCATCTGTCTTATATTCTCTGTGTGAGAAAATAAGTTTTGAAAAAGGTTGTTTTCTAAAATTATTAACAAACCTAATTTAACCTCTCCTTCTTGTGTTTGTCTGTGTCAACTTCAGATCAAAGTTCAAGACTTGTTTGGACTTGATCAACTTCTATGAAGCGTAAATCCCATAACTGGGGGAGCAGTACTCACCGCACACTGGTGATTGGTTTTGGTCTCAAGGGTCTCTGATTTGGAGTCAAGGTGGATAAATGTTGAAAGATGCCTCAAAATCAGTAAAGTGGAGTTTTCAGCAGGATAATCGATTATGGTGTTTGCATAATGGATTATGGGACTGGCAGAAGACTTGTAATCGATTATTATAATCGATTACGTGCGTTTACAGAAATATGGAACTCGGGTAGAGAAGGCATAATCGATTAGCATAATCGATTATGTGGTTTTCCAGAAATAACAGAGAAGGCGTCGATTAGCATAATCGATTATGGGCTTTCCAGAATCAGGCAGAGGAGGTGTAATCGATCAGCATAATCGATTACGGGAAATTTAAGAAACGCGGAAGTGCAATCAGTGAAGGCATAATCGATTATGGTATTAACATAATCGATTATGGTGCGACTACAAAAGCTGTTATGATCAGTTTTTGCAACAGAATGCAAATGTATTAGTTGTGTGATTTTGTGCAAGATTCTAGGGTTCTTGGAGCTCGAATTTCATCCAGATACATTGAGCGTGATTCATTGTAATTGATTCATAGAGATTGAGAGAAAATCAAGTGAGAATAGATTGATCTTGGGTTTGTGTGAAAATAGAGAGATAAGTTTGGGGTTTATTCATGTTCTTGTGAATACGGGAGTAACAAATCTAAAGAAGTTCTCTATTGTAAACTGTGATCGTTGATTCTTAGTGGTGCTGCTCTTTCCCGTGAATGTAGATCACATTGATCGAACCACGTAAATTTTGTGTGTGCATTCTTCTATCCCTTTCTTATTTAATTTTTTGAATTTTACTGTGCCTACCATGTGTTTGTAGTATTTCCTGTATGTCTGTTGTTTTCTTTGTATGTTTATATTGTGTTCAGGGATTTTGTGATCTTCATCTAAGTCATTAGGACCAACACACCCTCATGTGTATTTAGCTGTATGAGAATAGAAGTTAGAACTGAACATATATTGTTAGTGCTACAAAAGATTAGTTCAAATAAACTTTTTTCATTAATTTTTCTATCACTTGACTTTGCTTCTCTTCAAACACTTTCACTTTTAACGCATGTGAGGCTAGAAAAAGCTGGTGAGAAAACGAGCACCCTTCGAATATTTTAATTACATTTATAATAATATAGTCTCCGTGGTTGCAATCAAAGAAGGGAAAGTGGGCATTATTTTCCAGATGATACATAAGAGGACAAAAGAACTAGAGATTATATACTACAAAATAAAGATTGATACGAAGAAAAATATAAAAAATGTAAAATGTAACTATTAATTTCCTACTCAGAGTATAGGAATATGTACAAATATATCTGAAGAAAAATATTAAAAATGTAACTATCAATTTCCTAATGAGAACGATTGAAGGTTTCTTTAATAATTCACTGAGATATTGCCTTATACTTGTCTGCCAACATTATTCCTTTTCCATATTTTTTATGTTACTATAAAATCTGTAATCTGGTTAATTAGTTGTTCCTATACTATACACTAATACTTGTTGATTATCTATTGGCTTTCATGCAAAACTAATTAAGCTAATTCTTTTTTAGCATTTTGTGAAATCTTTGTGAAGTATAACAAAGAGACCATTGTCTGTTCTATCGCCCAAATCCTTTTCAAAATCTTTTTTTTTTATTTATCAAAATCTTAAGAGTGAAAAAGGTAAAGACAAGGGAAAGAATTGAGGGAAATCAATGCAACATTGAGAACTATATTATGTATAATTGATTTATGGAATTTTTTTTGGTGGATATTGATTTATATGGAATTAGAATTAGAATATGATCCCTGGCTAAAGAATGGTAAATCTTAGGAATGATTGGCACATAATGAATAAAACAAATTAAACCATATCTGGATAAGATTGATAGGGTGCCTTGATATGCGTGTACGATAAGCTAACTTAGGCTAAGTAGCTAACAATCGCAAATTTGTCAAGTTCATATAGCCAAGTATCATTTTCCAAAACCACACCTTGACAATTCCTTTTAGACTCTTGGCCTTCTGATAGAGATTAAAGTGTATGCATTATCTCCTATATCCCTAGACAATTTTTTTTCCTTCTTCAGCATATTCTACGTACGTAATAAACAGCATGAATTAGAAGCATAATATATATATATATATATATATATATATATATATATATATATATATATATATATATATATATATATCCACCCCTTCTATAATCCATACATATCTTCACCATCTAATTAAATTCTAAAGTATCACGTACTTGATTTCACCTCAAATTCAGTACGAATAATTCCTCATCTACGTTACTTTGTGTACACTTCCAACGTCAATTCAACTAGGGATGTCAACGGGACGAGACGGGGCGGGGCGGGCACGGATATTGGCTACCCGCTACCCGTCCCGTTGGATAAAAAAACTATCCGTATCCGTCCCGTATCAGCACGGATATCCGTTTAACAGGTTTTCACGGGTATCCGCGGATATCGTGGGTAGCTATAAAAAAAAACTTTTTTTAATTAAAAAAAACTTTTTTTTAATTAAAAAAATACATCAAACTTAAACAAACAACCACATTAATATCTTCCGATATTTGAACAAAATAGCACCTACAAATTAATACATCACACTTAAAATATCCATGAAACAACACAATAGATGAAAATTATCTAGAAAATGATATAAGGACTTTGAGAGTAGATATATATAATAAAGGGTATTATAGTAATTAAGTAACGGGTACGGGTATCCGCGGGCACGGATATTGTGATACCCGCCCCCGCCCCGTTTATAAACGGGTATTGGAATTACCCGTTTATTTTACCCGCGGGTACCCGTTTAACTACCCGCCCTGTACCCGTTGTGGATTTTATCCGCGGGTACGGATAAAATTGACATCCCTAAATTCAACCATTTTTGTTTTTGCTTAAAAAATTATTTTTTTTAACAAGCAAAAGAAATATATATGAAATTAAGAGTATACGGAATAGTGGTGTTGAAGTTCATGGCAGTAAACTCAGATGATGTAGAACAATGAAGAAGATGGAAATATGCATATGGCATTCTTGCCTTTGAACGTACAATCGATTGATTAAAGCTCTAAAGAATTGTTACAAAAAAATTCTCTTCTTCTTTCTTGAAGAATCATTTCTGCTAGCTATATATAAGTAAAGGAACTAACTAAGAAAAACAGACTAACTGCTAAAAACAGAAAGCTAACTAACTAACAGAAAACTAACAAACTAACTGATTGTTAAATATGGCATGTGTTTAAATACAAGTCTTCAAACCCCCCCCCTAAGCTGGACTGTGAATATTGAACATTCCAAGCTTGGAGCATAAGTTTTTGAAAGGACCTAGGGATAGGGGTTTCGTCAATATGTCAGCAACCTGCTGCTGTGACTGAATGGGCAGTAAGTGCAGAAGGCCTTCTTGAATCTTATCTCTTACTAGATGGCAATCCATCTCTATATGTTTGGTTCTTTCGTGGAAAACTGGATTGAGGGCAATGTGTCTTGCAGCTTGATTGTCACAATAGATGATCACTGGGGTAGAGTGTGAGAATTGTAAGTCATTCAACAAGTAGAGCAACCATTGGGCTTCACAAGTAGCTTGAGCCAGTGCCCTGTATTCGGCCTCAGAAGAGGACCTTGAAACTGTTGGTTGTTTCTTACTTTTCCAGGATATTAGGGAGGATCCAAGAAAAAAACAGTATCCTGTGATTGATCTTCGAGTGTCCAAGCATGCACCCCAGTCTGAGTCACTAAATCATTTTAGTGAGCAATCATTTTCAGCAGAGAAAAATAGGCCTTCAGCAGGAGAACCTTTGATGTATCGAAGTACTTTCAAGGCAGCTTGATAATGTAGTGATGTAGGACAGTCTAGGAACTGACTTAACTGACTTACAGCAAAACAAATATCAGGTCTTGTATGGGTGAGATATAAGAGCCTTCCAACCAATCTCCTATAGACTGTGGTATGTGGCAAAGGATCTCCCGAGCCTTTCTGTAGTTTAAGAGTACTATCCATAGGTGTGTTACTTGGTTTGGCACCAAGTAATCCTGAATCATTGAGTAGGTCTAGAGCATACTTCCTTTGATTAACAGTGATTCCTTTATTGGATCTAGCAACCTCAAGTCCGAGGAAGAACTTCAGCTTGCCCAAATCTTTGATGCAGCTGAATCTGTCATCTAAGTATTGTTTAACCTGAGTAATCTCTGAAATGTCATCACCAGCCATCACAAGATCATCAACATACACCAGGATGGTTGTGAAGCCCGAGGAACTTCTCTTAGTAAACAAACTATAATCAGATTTGGACTGACAGTACCCACGAATAATGAGGGATTCAGTGAGTTTGGCATTCCACTGCCTGCTTGCTTGTTTTAAGCCATATAGTGACTTATCTAGCTTGCATACCAGAGATGAATCATGGAGTTGGAGTCCTTGTGGCAGCTCCATGAATACATCTTCATGTAAATCTCCATGGAGGAAGGTTGTGTTGACATCGAGCTGCTCAAGATGCCACTTGTTTGCAGCTGCTAATGCGAGAAGAATTCTGACAGTGGTCATTTTGACCACTGGACTAAAGGTTTCCAGATAGTCAATCCCCTCAGTCTGTGTATATCCCTTTGCAACCAAACGAGCCTTGTGCCTTTCTATGGTGCCATCTGCCTTTTGTTTTGTTTTAAAAGCCCACTTGCAGCCGATAGTACCTTTTCCAGGTGGCAATCTGGTTAATGTCCATGTGTGGTTCTTCTCAAGTGCATTCAGTTCTGAGTTGATAGCATCTCGCCAATGCACATGTTTCATGGCTTCTTGGAAATTCTTAGGTTCGGTGATAATAGACAAAGCAAGTGAATATTGTCTGTGTTGATCTGACAAATGATGATAGGATAGGAAATTGGATATGGGGTATTTACTGTTAGTGTCAGGTGGTGTAGTTTTGGTGGCAAGGATGCAATGGTAATCATTGAGGTAGGATGGACTTCTTTTGATTCTGGTGGAAACTCCAGTAGGATGAATTTGGTTTGGTTGATCACTAATTTCTGGTTCAAACAAAGGTTGAATATGAGGCTCAGGTTCGGGTTGAGGTTGTTGATTTGGAGATTGAGGTTGAGGTTCAACAATGTGGTTAGACTCAGGATTGTGATTAGGCATTTGTGGTGTAGATTCAAAATCAAAAAGGTTCAGCTGAGTAAATGAGGGTAAGGTAGGATGTGACCCAGGAACATGTGAGGGTGTGGCACAGCTGATAAAAGGATAGTTGAATTCATAAAACTGCACATTCCTGGAGATGAATATCTCCCTTGTTTTTATGTCATAAAGCAAGTATCCTTTGATTCCATCTCTATAACCCAGAAAAACACACTTTCTGACCCTGCTATCCAGCTTCTTTCTGTTAGCACTGACTGTGCTTGCATAACTGAGGCATCCAAAAGACCTTAGATGTGATAAGGCAGGAAGTTTCCCATGCAAGATTTCATAAGGTGATGCATTGTTGAGAAAGCTTGAAGGAATTCTGTTGATCAAGAAGACTCCATGTGCAACAGCATAGTTCCAAAAGGTTTTGGGCAGTCCTGCTTGAAACATAAGTGCCCTTGTCATTGCAAGTATGTGTTGATGTTTTCTTTCAGCAATGCCATTTTGCTGAGGTGTTTCCACACAAGAACACTGGTGGATAATGCCACTTGCTGCTAGAAACTCCTGCAGATCTTTGTTGGTGAACTCAGTTCCATTGTCAGTCCTAATTGTTTTAATCTTGGCCTCAAATTGGTTGTGAGTCATAGCAGTAAAGGACTTTATCAAGCTTCCAGTCTTTGATTTATGTTTCATGAAGTAGATCCAGGTATGCCTGGACTTGTCATCAACAACTGTTAGAAAATACCTGTGACCATATATAGATGGCCAAGCCAAGGGTCCCCATACATCCATGTGTACTAGGTCAAAACAGTTATCAGAATTTTAAAGGCTATCAGGAGAGGGTAATCTTTTTTGCCTAGAGAAATGACATACATCACATGGTTTATGAGGGTTAATGGCAGTAATGAAAGAGTAAGATTTGTGTAAAATTGACATTTTATTATGTGATAGATGGCCTAGTCTGGTATGCCATACATCTGAGTCAGAAGAGTGAACATTATTAACAACATTGCTAAGCAAAGCAACAACAGGAACAACAACATCTTTATGAGACAAAGCAACTTTATGAGTAGACAGAACATATAGTCCTCCCTTAAGTTCAGCTGCACCAATCATCTTCGATGAGATGGCATCCTGCATTAGGCAAGCAGACCGAGTGAAAATGAGTTTGCAATTCAATGAATTTACAAGCTTTGACACAGATCAAGTTGAAACTAAAGGAAGGTATGTAGAGTACATCATTTAAGAATAGATTTTCAGAAAAGAAAATGGTTCCAGCAAACTGAGTTAAGATCTTGGTACCATTTGGCAATTTGACCATTACAGGTCTGATTCTCCTATAAAACTGAAACTGAGACAAGGTGTGACAAATGTGATCTGTGGCACTGATGAGTGTGATTTCACCTCATTTTCCATGTACATTTCTGCATGCATTTGCATATAAGTTAGGCCATTTTAGTTTGATTTTGGTTAGTTTTTCCTTTGGAACAGATAAGGTGGTTTTGGTGTTGTTTTGCAGGAATTCAATGGAAAAATGCTCAGAATTAGCCTTGATGGAGCTTGGATGAAATAGAGCCTGAAAAGAGAAGAAATTGAGCCAAGCGAGCACGGAGATTCGCCCCGCGAGCCTGGATTCGCCCCGCGACCCTGAAAGCTGACTGTTGGAGAAAATGCAAGCCTTTCTGGTTCGCCTCGCGAACCCATGTCTCGCCTCGCGAGTCTGAAAACCAGAAGCCATCACGCCCAGGCCCTGATGCTCCTCATGGGCATATTGAAGAACCATTTTACTGGCTCGCGTCGCGAAGCCACTCTCGCCTCGCGAGATCCCATTTCTCAGCAACAGCAGATTTTAATATTCGCCTCGCGAGAAGCCATTCGCCTCGCGAGTGAGCGCAGAACTGATTGGTATAAGTTGCTGTTTTAGGGCAGAAAAGGGAGTTTTGGGGAGAGCTCTTGGAGGAGCCACTTGGAGCTGCGACTGGACTAGGGTTCCAACCCTAGTAGGGGATGTTTTCCTTGCTCTGGGACTGAAAGAAGATTGGAGGATCCTTCTATGGAGTTTGCTTCATCCCTTCTCTCTTTCCCTCTTGTATTCTCATTTTTCATGAGTAGTTAAATCCCCCATTGTTGGGGTTAGATGTAGCTTTTCTGAACTTGTTTGTATTTGATTTGGTTATTTTAATGCAAGTCTCTATTTCTTTATGAGTATGTGATTCTGTGCTTAATGCTTTCCTTGGCTTAGCTACCCATAGGAATGATATGTTGCTTTGATAGACAATTGACAGATTGATGTTAAGGCATGCTCATGAATCATATGCCAAGTAGTTCAAGAATCTAGACATAGGTGTTGACTGCTTGCAATCTTATAAGTCTTGACTTAATGCAAAATCTCAGGTTAATCCACCTAAGACATTAGGGTTTAATTTGGGGTTTTAGGCTCAATGCACCTAAGACATTAGGCTTGAGTATTTTAGAAAAGGCTTGATTGTCATTATTGAATTAGGACTTGTGTTAGACGCCATTTCATTGCAATTAAGGGAGGATTAGTGTAGTCTAACCATGACAATTATAGCCACATCTCTGTTTGCATACCAAGTGTTCGATAAAATTCCCAAAAGACCAAAAATATTTTATTTCTTTGTTTTATGATCTTTTCATACTTTAGTTTAGTCTAGATAGTTGTTGAGTTTGTGAATTGGTAATTGACAACCGATCCCTGTGGATACGATAACCGGTCTTACCACCGTATTACTTGTTTGCGACGAGGTGCACTTGCCTTTATTCTAAAAATACGCAACAGGCACCCGTATCAAGGATCCAACTAGAACACTTGACATTACTAGAAACGGTGCATATTATACCTAATGCATGATGATTGGAGGAAGCAGGCATTGTGGTTAACTGATTCACTGTCTTGGGCTTGTCACCATGTTCCAGCATAGCCAAAAGTGCTTTGTGCTGTTCAGGGGTAAATCCCATAGGCGATGATGCTTTATCTTCTCTGTATGATCTAGTATGTGACCTCACAAACTATACTCAATGAACCATCATCACCATCACTATCTTCCACTGCACAATTAATCTTTCCCTTTCTGTAATTTGGGGGAAATCCATGCTTTTTGTAGCATGTATCAATGGTATGGCCACTTCTATTGCAGTGAGAACAAAATCTTCTATCTTTGCCACCTTTGTTTCTGTAACCACCTTTATCCTTTCCTTTATATCGCATATCCACAATATTGGAAATAACCCTAGATTCATCAATAACACAATTCATCTGCCTTTCTTGATGAATTAACATAGAAAAGGCTTGATCTATGGGAGGAAGAGGCTGCATCAACATTATCTGAGACCTCACAGCAGCATACTGCTCATTGAGCCCCTTCAAGAATCGTATTACATAATCATTGACTCTATACCCTTGAATAGTTGGGATTAGGTGACAATTACATGCAACTTGACACAAACATGGTGGAATTGGTCTAAAAATTTCCAATTCTTACCACAAAATCATCAATTCAGTGTAAAAATCTGTGATTGAAAGATCACCTTGCTTGAGAGCATATACTTGCTCTTGCAGATCTGCAATCTTGAAGACATCACCTTGATAAAACCTTTTCTTGAGGTCACACCAAACCGTATGTGCTGTGTTCATCCATTGAACACTCCTTGCAATCGAAGGATCTAGAGCATTCCTGATCCAAGAAAGAATCGTGATGTTGCACCTATCCCAAGCTCCATACAGTGGATCATTCAATTCTGGTTTCAGAATCGTTCCATCAACAAAATGCATCTTGTTCTTTGATCTCAATGCCAAGGACATCGCCATTGACCACTCATGATAATTGTTCTTTGTCAACTGTGTGGAAATAAGAACAGTTCCAGCACTATCACTCGCATGGAGGAAATAGGGGTTCTCATAAGGGTTGTTAACCTCAAGGTTTGCCATGACAAGCAAGAACAATTAATGGAGAGAGAAGAAAAGGGAACAGAGGGCTATGAAGAAGAAGAGAAACAAAGGAAACAGAGGCGCAACAGAGCTCCAATTAATGGAGCTCTGATACCATGTTGAAGTTCATGGCAGTAAACTCAGATGATGTAGAACAATGAAGAAGATGGAAATATGCATATGGCATTCTTGCCTTTGAACAATTGATTGATTAAAGCTCTAAAGAATTGTTACAAAAAATTCTCTTCTTGCTTGAAGAATCATTTCTGCTAGCTATATATAAGTAAAGGAACTAACTAAGAAAAAACAGACTAACTGCTAAAAACAGAAAGCTAACTAGCTAACAGGAAACTAACTAAATAACTGATTGTTAAATATGGCATGTGTTTAAATAAAAGTCTTCAACAAGTGGATACTCCAACTCTTATGTAAATTAATTGCAGTACCCTTGTACTCTTTGATAAATAATTTTTTTTTTAAAAACATATGCATGCATAAAGGAAAGAATCTATGAGATCAAGTTTATATAACTATCGATTAACAGATGATAACTCGTGATCTAATTCAGTGCAATTCTTGTCCATTTTATTGATATGCATATATACCATAAAAGTAATAATTCCAACTTATATATATATATAAAAAAGTTCTAGATAAAAAAAATATAGTAATAAATCTGAGTTTAATGAAAAAGCACGCTCATGCAATGCTCATATGTTGTGCCTAACCTAGCTAGCTAGAACACCACCGTAGGATTAGGAACAACAAATTTAAGCCATACATACTTAAAGGGAATATCATTATAGGGGAACTCAAATAGGATTATCACAAGGCACACCACAATATCATAATTTCATACGTGTTGTCTTTTGATGCTTACCTAGGAAGATAACCAATTTGTTTCCTTTCCCTTTTGCTTTCTTCTCGGTGCCCCTTGAAAGGGGAGGGAGGGGTTGATTTTAGGGTTGTTGGAGTCCCACATTGGATAGTGATATGGTCTGAAGAGTGCTTATAAGTAAGGGGTAGCTCTCACCTTACAATCTAGCTTTTAGGATTGAGTTATGCCCAAATCTAAATTCTAAGATGGTATCAGAGCCTATCCTAGATCCGTTGGACAATGCTCCAGATGTCCAGTCATGGGCGTGAGGGGAGTGTGCTGGAGTCCCACATTGGATAGTGATATGGCAGTAAAGTGCTTATAAGTAAGGGACAACCCTATATCCGTTGGGCCACCCATAGATGTCCAGTCCTGCAAACTTCATGATGCTCAAACTTCATGCTCCGGATATCTAGTCATGAGCGTGAGTGGGGGTGTTGGAGTCCCACATTGAATAGTGATATGACCTAAAGAGTGTTTATAAGTAAGGGACAACCCTCACCTTACAAGCTAGCTTTTGGGGTTGAATTAGGTCTAAACCCAAAATTCTTAGAAGGGTTGTCCATTAAATTAAGAAAGGAAAAAGTAGGAATAGGGCTGCCTAGCTTTTGTTGATATCATAAAAAGCTAAGTTTATTTAGTTGTTGAAGAAGCCGTCTTGGGATTATCAAACGGAACAATAATGAGGTTAATCTTTAAGTGATCATTTTATAATCCATGTCACTCATGAGAGGAATCCTATGAGGAAATGTTCTTTTGATGCATATTTTAAAAAGGCGCTCTCTTTTATGGGTCAGTATTTGGGGTTCAAGCAAACGACATTTCTACTTTCAATATTGTCGTTTGTAAGCACACAAAAAAAAAAAAGAATAGTTTTTTTTTAGTTAAAGGTTCAATATGCTTATGAATTTTTTCTTTTAGTAAGCCAAAGAATTGTATTAGAAAGAGCACTAGCTGTACTCAAAGTCATGTACAAGGACACCATAGAAAGGAAACTATATAGAAAAGTTACTCCCCCCAAAAAAAAAAAACCAAAAACCCCTGCTACATATAACAAATTACAGCAACAAGGCCGGGTTTCACTTATTTTTAACAAAATTTCATTAGTTAAATATTCAGAAATTTAGTGCATGATAATTTTGTGTTTTTATAATCTTATATATATATATATATATATATATATATATATATATATATATATATACATTTTTACCTTGAATTGTTTATACTATTTTACAATTTTATGCATCTTAATTATGTAAGACAATTTATATTTTATAACTAATATTTAATAATATAATTTATATTTTAAAGTAAGTTAAATATTTATAGTGAAAATATAATTAATAATATAATGTCAATTAATATGTCATATTAACACTTCTTAAGTCAATCTTACTAATATATATAGATATAAGTGTAGATGTTTAAACAAAAAGAATATTATCTTCTCTCTGAGTGAGAGTCCAGGAGGTTGCTGTTTGTGTTTGAGGAAGTCTTTGTCATGGAGAACCATATGTGAACGCGCTGTCGCCACGCGCCAAAAAGAACGAGCGTTTACAAAATAATGTAGATAGGGAAGCGACAACTCGGATGTCGTCTCTCAAGGACTCTTAGGCGTTGTTATTATTAACAGAAAATCAAAAGTTAGTTTTGGGGGGTTTGGGTAATTGAAATAAAATAAAGAAAACAAAATAGAAACAGAGAAAGCAGTTAAAATATTATCAAATATGCTAAAGAACGATTAACCTACTGTTCTTGGTTTCCCACTATCATCGGTTCATGCAATTCCAAGCCCTAAGCAGATTCTAATCCCCTCCCGGTTGTAGCAACAATTTACAAGCGAAACCACTACTACAGATATATGTCCCTATTCCCGAATTAAGCAAACGGGGTGAAGCACTCATGAACTAAGCGAACATGATTGAACATACGCGAATTAAGCAAACGTGATTATATATAGGAACACAACATCACCGAAACAAATCAACACAACACTATACATTCCTGAATTAAGCAAACAGAAACATATAGCATCGTATTGAAAAGATTAAAGTAAATGAAAACAGGAATTACAGAACCTCAAATGTAAATGGAAACCAATCCCAGTAGATTAACCAAGGAGACTAGTTCTCCATTACAGAAATAAACACAAAAGAAAAGAAGTAAAACTACTGAACTACAACTACTGACTAACTAAAACTAGCTAGCCACTGGCCAAAAACTAGCCAACAGCCCAGCCTCCTAGCCAACCTTTCAGTTCTGTCTAAAACTGACTTATATACAACTTCTGGACTACGCGGACTCGCGAGGCGAATCTTGCAGCGTTTGGTATTCTCGCGAGGCGAAGCACGGCTCGCGAGGCGAGGAATGGAACGGTCATGACTTCTGGGCTTCACTCTCGCGAGGCGAGGATTGTATTTGCGAGGCGAACTCTTCAAATTCCAAACTGTAACGCCCGTGACCTTTCACACGGGTAAACCGTGATGCTTTCTGGCTTCCAGGCTTGGATTACTCGCGAGGCGAGTCAAGTCTTCGCGGGGCGAGACAGAATGGTTGCAATTTCTCTGGCACAGTCACCTTCTGGCTCGCGGGGCGAATGCCTTTCTCGCGGGATGAAAGCTCCAGATTTATTCCTTTTTATTACCTGAAAACAAGAAATCACAGTAAGTACTTTATTCGACTCTAAATTATCTAAATTAACCTAAAAATACTTTATAGACTCAAAATACTGCTTAAGGACAATCAAGTCTAATTTGGGTGAAAATGATATAAAATTAGCACAAAGCCATGGTCTTTACTAGTCATAAAACCAGTCAACCAGAGGCTCATCAAAATTCCCCAAACTTAAACTTTGCTTGTCCCCAAGCAAACTAAAACTTAAAAACTTAAAAAGACTCAAGACCTAGCAAGCTCATAGGATTCAATCAACTTCCACACAAATTTCAAGCAATTTACCAAAATATTTTTCAATGTTCCCCCCTTCCAAACAAAGCAATCCCCACTTGCATTTATTCTAAACATTTGAGAATTTCATCATTCAAACAATTATTAATCTAAGCAGGGGATCCAAGTCACACACAAGAGAGAGATCACCAAATTCAAACAACTGCCTTCCTCACAAGGGAAATTTAGTGTTCACTCATTCGCTCAGTTTGTGTCAGGCTATCAACAATTCACTCAATTTCACTTTTAAGAGCACTTCCCATAAATTTGGTTTTCATCTCCCAATGATTCCCACAGAAAACATGCATGCAACATCAAAAGGTCTTTTATGGGTTGTAATGGGACCTGGCTAAGGGTAGGATATACAAAGGAACTAGGCTGAGGACCCTAGGAACTAAGAGAGCATGAAACAGTATTTACACTTTGAAATTCCACTCAAGTTCCTTTTCTCATTTTTCTTTATGCCTTGGGTGACTACAGCCTCTTCTTTTTCTAACACTTTTATTTTTATCATTTGTACACTTTTTATTTTTTATTTCTTTTTTTTTCTTTCTTTTTTTTTTTCTTTTTTTTCTTTTTTCTTTTTTTTTTTTTTGGCTCCAACCTTTTTATTTTTTTTTTCTTTTTTCCTCAATCCCAACCAACACATCACCTTGCAGTCACCCCAAACTTAATTTCTTGCAACCAAATTTCTTACTAAGATGCCATGCTCTCCTAATCCTAAGATCGGGTTAACATGGTTTTTCGAATTTCAGCTTATAACATAAGGTCAACAAGAATTAACTGGCTAATCAAGCTCAAAGGGGCTAACTAGGGAACATGCATTAGGGATGGTTATTTTAGGCTAAGTAGTTATTTACAAAGAAAATGCCTAAATCATTTGAAGCAAACACATAAACATGCAAACCAAAAAGAGATTCAAGCAAATTCAGGAAAGTGCAATCAAAAGTGATTTCTCACAGTCAAAAACATGTTGGAGGCTCAAAACCTCACCTGGACATTTTTGCAAATTGTTTGACAGAGATTCTATCCCTAGTGTGTGCTCCCTATCACCCCAAACTTATCATAAGTCATGCCATCATAACAAAATCTCAAAGTTCAGTTTTCAATCACATGGGGATCATTTTTTTTCAAAAATTTTTCAAATCCTAGGGGGAAAACAGTCAACACATAACATGCAATCCATCTATGCAAAAATCAATAAAATCCAATAAACTTGCCAACACTAGACTTAACACAACTCCTGAGCTTCTCAAATTATTCAGGAGCTTTATTGAAAACAAAACAGAAATAAAGCAAGGACAAGGAAATTAAAAGAGTAAGGTTCAGAAAAACTCATTGGGTTGGTCCACCAGGATCCCATTGCTTGTAACATAAGTCCCACATGGTAGCCAAAGGGTGGAAGTTCATTCCATGCTTCCATAACTTGCAGCCTTGATGTGGGAGTGAGCACTTGACAATTATGATGACCTCGCCGAGTACGGCGGACTTCTCACTTCCTCTTGGGTCAAAGCTGACCTCTTTCTCATCCTTCTCAATAAAATCCTCCCAATAGAATCGGGGTTCAACCTCTTGGACTGGCCATGGTGCGAAATCCAAGGTTGCAAAATCCAGAGCTTTTGGTTCCACAGGGGGAGGTGGTAAACAGGTAGCTGGGGTTAATGGTGCTGCTTCATTTTCTGCACGTTCTTCATTCACTGCATTAACAAATTCATCACCTGCTAAACATGCAGAAATTTCAGCACACACCACACAAAGGTTAGAGTTAGTAGAGTCAGTACATATATCACAATAAAATGAATCAGTAAAATTCTGAATGTCTGGAAATTCAACAATTAATTCATCCACCCCATTACTCTCAACACATGCATTTGATTTACTTGAATCATCTACTTCCAAAGGTTCTTCATTATCCTCAGGCACGGGGAATCAGATGTCCTCCTGATCCTCCTGATCCTCATTTTCTATGTTTCCTGAACAGAACATAGCTGCATAACAAACTATACACAAAGCAGTGCCATCACAATAACAATCAGCACATGTATTAGAATCAGGGGATTCAACACACAATTCATCATCAACAGAAACATTATCAAAATTATCATCAGAAGTATTTTCAAGAATAACTTGCGACTCTGTATGTTCTTCAAGGGGCTGTGGAGTTAGCATTGCAGCCGAGTTGGCGACAACTTGATCAATTAGAGCGGACAACTTCTGAGATTCAGCTTCACTCCTTTGTTGGGCTTCAAGATTTTGTTCTGCCATTCTCTGTTGGAATTCAAGATTGCTCGCCTCCATCATCTGTTGAATTTCGAGAAAGTTTGCTTCCATTTGTGCATTCATTTGCTTGAACAGGTCCTCCAGTGAAGGTTCGGAAGGTGCAGCTCTGAAGGCAGGATAGTATCTAAACAGGAAGGCTTCCTTCAAATCAAACCAGCTTGAGATGGAATTCTCATCAAGACAATACAACCAATCCCTTGCAGCGCCTTCAAGTGAGAACTGGAAAGCTTCCATCTTGATGTGGTCTTCTGTTATTCCTGCAGGTCTCAGCATTATAGAACAAACAGCCTGGAATTCCCTCAGATGCTCCTGCGGATTCTCACCTGCAAGACCACTAAACCTTGGCAACCAGTGCGATAAACCATAAAAATCAGGAAAATATATGCATGGTGGTGGTTCATAGTAAACATTAGGCATGTAACCATATATGTGATTATCCATGGGGGGTGCTAAAATTCACAACCAGACAAAACTAATTCAGCAAAGAGAATTCTTTTTTTTTTTTTAAATTTTATTTTCTGCTAATAACAACAAACAAAAGTCCCCGGCAACGGCGTCAATTTTTGAACGCGCTGTCGCCACGCGCCAAAAAGAACGAGTGTTTACAAAATAATGTAGATAGGGAAGCGACAACTCGGATGTCGTCTCTCAAGGACTCTTAGGCGTTGTTATTATTAACAGAAAATCAAAAGTTAGTTTTGGGGGGTTTGGGTAATTGAAATAAAATAAAGAAAACAAAATAGAAACAGAGAAAGCAGTTAAAATATTATCAAATATGCTAAAGAACGATTAACCTACTGTTCTTGGTTTCCCACTATCATCGGTTCATGCAATTCCAAGCCCTAAGCAGATTCTAATCCCCTCCCGGTTGTAGCAACAATTTACAAGCGAAACCACTACTACAGATATATGTCCCTATTCCCGAATTAAGCAAACGGGGTGAAGCACTCATGAACTAAGCGAACATGATTGAACACACGCGAATTAAGCAAACGCGATTATATATAGGAACACAACATCACCGAAACAAATCAACACAACACTATACATTCCTGAATTAAGCAAACAGAAACATATAGCATCGTATTGAAAAGAGAAAAGTAAATGAAAACAGGAATTACAGAACCTCAAATGTAAATGGAAACCAATCCCAGTAGATTAACCAAGGAGACTAGTTCTCCATTACAGAAATAAACACAAAAGAAAAGAAGTAAAAATATTTGAACTACAACTCTTGACTAACTAAAACTAGCTAGCCACTTGGCCAAAAACTAGCCAACAACATTGACCTCCTAGCCAACCTTTCAGTTCTGTCTAAAACTGACTTATATACAACTTCTGGACTACGCGGACTCGCGAGGCGAGAACACATTCGCGAGGCGAATCTTGCAGCGTTTGGTATTCTCGCGAGGCGAAGCACGGCTCGCGAGGCAAGGAATGGAAAGGTCATGACTTCTGGGCTTCACTCTCGCGAGGCGAGGATTGTATTCGCGAGGCGAACTCTTCAAATTCCAAACTGTAACGCCCGTGACCTTTCACACGGGTAAACCGTGATGCTTTCTGGCTTCCAGGCTTGGATTACTCGCGAGGCGAGTCAAGTCTTCGCGAGGCGAGACAGAATGGTTGCAATTTCTCTGGCACAGTCACCTTCTGGCTCGCGGGGCGAATGCCTTTCTCGCGGGGCGAAAGCTCCAGATTTATTCCTTTTTATTACCTGAAAACAAGAAATCACAGTAAGTACTTTATTCGACTCTAAATTAGCTAAATTAACCTAAAAATACTTTATAGACTCAAAATACTGCTTAAGGACAATCAAGTCTAATTTGGGTGAAAATGATATAAAATTAGCACAAAGCCATGGTCTTTACTAGTCATAAAACCAGTCAACCAGAGGCTCATCAATATGCAAGGTTTGTCCATAGGTGATGAGGAGGATGATGTAGGCTTTGAGATAGATATGGAGAACAACCAAGAGGGAGAGACTGCCCCGAAACTCTGCCTCCTTGGCAGATTCCTTGCTGATAAAAAGATAAATGCAAGGGCGATGAGCAATAAGATGGCAACGGTGTGGAGGCCAGTGAAGAGAGTGAGAGCTAAAGAAACAAAAACAGGTCTTTTCCTCTTCCAGTTCAATCATATCATGGATCTGCAGCGTGTCTATTCAGGAGGGCCCTGGTCATTTGACAATTACATGTTAGTTTTGAGTCAGATTCAGGTTGGAGAGAAGATCAATCAAGTCCTAATGAATCATATATCCATATGGGTGCAAGTCCATGATCTCCCATTTGGATTTATGTCTCAGTTGGTTGGAACTCAGCTTGGAAACTTCATAGGGGAATTCCTTGAATATGACCCTAAGAACAACACTGGAATATGGAGGGAATATATGCGGATCAGGGTCAAGATAGATGTCAGGTTGCCTCTGAAGAAGGGGTAAGAAGTTAAGGAAGCCGGGTGGTGAGTGGAATACGGCTCATTTCAAATACGAGCGCTCGGAATTTTCTGCTTTGCCTGTGGAATCATTAGGCATACTGATCAGTTCTGTGAGAGGTTGATGGCCTTGGGAGCAGATAATGGAGTTCGATGCTGGAATGCAGAAATTAGGGCAGACATGAGGAGGCAAGCATGCGACGGCGTTCAAAACCTTGGCTGAGGGAGATGAACCAGGGAGCGCCGAATCAGGAGGCAAATCAGGAAGATCATAATCCCATAAATCATGGAGTAAATAATGGGAATTCAAATTTGAATTCAAATGTGGCTCAATATGGTGAGATAGTGGGAGTTAATACGGTTTTGATAAGGAATAATGCCACCTTTAATGCCGGGATAAGGGAACCGAATATTCCTCTTTTAGCAACCACTCAGATACCCAATCCCGAAAATAATGGGGATGCGATGTTGACCTGGGAAGACCAAGGAGTGAGGAAAAGAGGCCGCACGGATTCTGACGTGCATGGCCATGCAGAGGATGACGTGAATATGCTAGGTCTCCAAGGGGTGGTGAATGACAACAATCATTTTTTAGCGGCAGGGCCTGGGTTCCAGGCATGCCGGAGACCATGATTGTCCTCAGTTGGAACTTCCGAGGCCTAGGTAACCTGCATGCAGTTCCAGCTATTCGTGACCTTACCCGGTCACAAACTAGATGTTTTTTTTCTTTGTGAGACATTAGTGCATGAAAGGAAAGTTCAAGATATGAAAGGGAAGTTGGGGTTTTCCTCTTGTTTCTGTGTTGATAGAGAGGGAATAAGTGGCGGTCAAGCGGTTCTTTGGAAGGAGTCTGTTTCTGTTCAAGTAGTTAGTTACTCTCGGCACTATATCAATCTTGAAGTGGATAATGAAAATGCTGGTAAATGGAGGCTTACAGGTTTCTATGGATGTCCGGAGAGTACCAGAAGGAGGGAGTCTTTGAGTATTATTAGAGAGCTGGCCGGTTTATCTAACTTGTCGTGGTGCAGCATTGGAGATTTTAACAACTTGCTTGCTAATGATGAGAAGCCATTACTAGAAAAAAGAAATTTAGCGACCGAAATTTAGCGACTAAGATAATTCGGTCGCTATAGCGACAAATTTTACGACTGACTCCCACGCAATCATAATTGGTCACTCAATTTTAGCGACCGAATTAGCGACCGCGTAATTCGGTCGCCCTAAGAGCGGTTGCTAATTTGGTCGCTAATTTAAACTTTTTGAAAGTAAAAAAATATTGACCAGTTAGCGACCAACTTAGCGACCGTCCAACGGTTGTTTTTAGCTATCGAAATAGTTCAGTCGCTAAACTAAAATCCCTAAATCAGCCGTGCAAGCCCTTCCATCCTCGCTTTTTATTTTCCCTTCTTCTGGAACCTCTCTCTCCTCCTTTGCTATCCCCCTTCGATCGTCCGCCACCACCACCACTACCACGCTGTCCTTCTCCGGTCATCTATCTCTTTCCATCTCCGGTCATCTCTCTCTCTCCCCCTCTGGTCCTCCTCCGCAAGTTCCGTCGCGCTCAACCACTTCGAAGGGCTGCCACCACCAACTGAACGCCACCACCGAGCAAGAGACCACCACCCAACCACTCTCATTCTCCTCAATGACCATAAGTAAGTCCTAAATCATCCTCTCTAAATCCTCATTTCTTCTAAATCCCTAAACCCTCAGTCTCACTATCTATGTTTGTTGTTCCTCTCAATTCTGGAACCTTGACTTATTGTTCTAATTTATAATGGCAAAGCTTTTATATCTGTCATTGATGCTTTATCTGTTACCATTCATTCATTGTTCTATATATATATATATATATATGTTCACTGTTCTGTCTTTGTCAGTGAAGTTACTATGTACAAGCTTCATACTAGTGCACTTTATCTAATTACTCAGGCTGTTAGACTTAGCACATATACTTTGGGTCATTGCTTTGTGATAATTGGAAGGGTAGTAAATCCAACTGATGAGTGTAATTTCATCTCATATTTTGCATGCATTTTCATATAGCTTAGGCATATTTAATTTGATTTTTGTTAGTTTTTACCTTGGAACGGGTAAGGTAGTTTTGTGGTGTTGTTGTGCAGGAATTAAGGATTAAAATGCTCGAGATTAGACATGATGGAGCTTGCATGAAGATGGGGCTTGAAAAGTGAAGAAACTGAGCCAAACAGAGCCCATCACGGCCTAACCGTGACAGCCATCACGGCCGTGATTGAGTAGAGCTTAAAAGAAAGAATGGAAAAGTCAGAACTGGTCACGGCCAGGCCGTGATGTCCATCACGACCGTGACATGTCAGCTGAACCAGACCCTCACAGGCAGAATTGATCACGGCCTAGCCGTGATGAGCATCACGTCCATGACAGACCAATCAGTGAAGCAGCGCCCAATGCAGAATCCGTCACGGCTTGGCCGTGATGGCCATCACGGCCGTGACGCGCAATATTTGGATCTGAAGAAACTGATTTTCATCTGAATTTGTATTTGATTGGGATTCAAATTACCCTAATCTATAAATAGGGCAATTAGGCAGAGACTAAAGAGGCTTTTGGGGGCTGCCACACCTAGGCAAAATTAAGATTCTCTCCTTCTTCTTCTTCTCTTCTCTTAGGCTTTATTTTATGTTGTTGTTAATCAAGCTTGTCATCACCATGACAATGCTTGAGTAGTAGCTTTATTTCTAGGGATTGGGGCTATGCCCAAGATCTGTTTTTATGTTGTGAATTGATGTTTTACCTTCGTTAATTTCAATTTTGTTTTAGATTTGATTTCTATTGTTTTAATTACTCGTGAATTCGGTGGCCACTTATTTGCGTGTCGTAGATATTCTAAGGAGGAACCTAGCGGTGAACTTAGGTATCGGATCTATAGAATCAGACTTAGGACTTAAATCACGAGAGTTAGAAGCGGTCCTTCGAGGATATATTAACGAATTGTCACAAAGCGTAAAGGGTTCAATCTAAATTCAACTACCACGAGAGTATGGGTTGGTTTAATTGGGCACGGTTTTTGTAACCCGAGAGGGAGTATTAACTAATTTAGGATAAATTCGCCTTCAAAGCAATTTTGATAATTAACAAAGGGGTAGTCAATTTAGTAACATGAACAATCTTGTTGGTAACACAATTCCTAGGAACCCCTTTTGAATTTGAAAACCCCCAATTTGAATTGCTTTCCTGTTTTGTTTAAATTGTGATATTAAATTTGATTGTTACTTGATTCTTATTTCAAAAATAAAAAAAAAACTTTTCAAAATCCCCTTTTTTATATACAGTCCAGTTTTATCGATTTAATAATTAGTTGTGGTTTGAGATCACGGTCCATGTGGGATCGATCTTTTTATTACTTGGCAACAAATCCGGTACACTTGCCGGAATTCAAGTACCACATCACCAACCTAATGGGTTAATGCTTTGTGATAATTGGAAGGGTACATCCAATGCTAGCACTTCAGCTGATATACTTTGGAGCTATTGTGATTAAAGCAAACGAATCCTTTACTGTTAGCTTGTTTTGGATTGCATGCCTCAATGTCTGTACAAAAATTGTTTAGTTTTCAATTTTAGTTGGAAGCTATCATTGCTTATGTTTATAACGTGGTGTGAAGTAGGCTTTCTAAATGTTTTTGTCCTATTATGTTAAATGACATTTTAGATTCTTTTTCTCTCTTGGCATTTGAATATTTTACGTTAGAACATTATGATGTGTGAAGGTTCATGGTATTCTTTCAATTATCACATGCTATATGATTAATTTCTCCTTGTTTAATTTGTTGCAGTCAAGGTTTTTCTTCCTCTCACTCTTCATCTCTGGTATTGCGTGGGTACATAGCTTCTAAACCCTCCATTGTTGTGGTAGTTAGTATATTGGCTTTGCTATTTGTGATGTGTTCTTAAAGTGAGATTATGTATATAACCGAGTTAATTATATATATTATGTACAATTGAAACACCAGCAGAGCCGCTCTCAAAGTTAATTATATATAACTGAGTTAGTTATATGTATCTAAATTTACACGGTTTGAAAGTAATTGAAACTTAGCATGAAGGGAAACTTAGCTGAATTTGATTGTATTGGATTTTGATTTTGTTTCCATACATCATTTTAGTGATTTTTTCAACATTTTGAACTGTTAGGTCTCCCTTTAGCAATTATGACTTGCATCTTTAGGTTTCCCTTTAACAATCATTTTGAACTGTTAGGTCTCCCTTTAGCAATTATGGATTTATATTGGGAATGTATGTGACAATTTTGGTAATTTGTATTGGTGGAGGTACAAAAGATGAGCATGTTTTATTTGGACTTGGTTTCCTAATTGCCTTGGTTAATTGTCTTTTTTTTTGGACTTTGATTCTTAATTGTCTTGGTTATGGCAACATTGTTGATATATAGAAACCTTGCATGTGTTTGACATATTCCTTGTTGTTTGTAATTAGAGAGCGGAGCTCAATAGTGACTGGTTGTGTACTTATAGTTTAGGAACTGTACGTGTCTTTGGTAAAATGATATATTGTCTGTTAATAGAGAGTGAAGCTCAATAGGTTCTAATTGCTAAGTCCCTATGCGCTTTATGTTTCTAAATTTCAAGTTAGTGGATTTCGATATTTACATTTTCCCTATGAACTTTAGTTTCAAGTACTTTGGGTTAAGGTTTTGGTTTTTAATCGGAAGCCATAGAATCCCATTTGAGATGCAATATCAATACGCACGTGAGTTAACGATTATTCTTTGGATTCTTGTGTCTTACACTAGATTGAATTTTGGTATGTTACATTTCTTGTTGTTCTCCGGGTGCATATTTGATCGTGGTGGAATAAATACGTTTAATTCACGTATACCAAAGACCAATGGGAAATGTTACTGAAATTTCGTCTGGTATAAGGCATGAGAATTAAGGAATAACTGTTAACGGAGTGTTGAAAAGGTTTGTTCTCGAATGGGTTAGGGACATACCTTGTAATAAGAATTGGAGAACGACGGAGCTATGGGACCGAGAATTATTGTGGTAGTTAGCAGTGATGGAAGCACCTGAGAATCGAAAGTGGATGGATAGAAGGAAGGATAAAAAACTTGACACGATCTCGACAAGTGTACCGGGTCGTTGCAAGTAATAAAATGGTAAGAACCAGATATCGTCCTCAGGGATCATGGACAAGTACCACTTCGCAAATTGAACTACTATCTAGGCGATCAAGTTTGGAATGAAGGTAGCTCTAACATCTAACGAAACAAACAAGAATAAAATGTTTTTGTTCTTTTGGGAATTTTAACAAACACTTAACAGGCAAACAGAGATGTGATAACATATGGATAGAATTGTTAGGGTTAGACTAGGCTAATTCTCCATTGATTGCTATGAAATGGTAAATAACACAATTCCTAATTCAATTATGACAATCAAATCTTCTCAAATATTCAAACCCTAATGTCTTAGGTGGAATGAGCCTAAAATCCCAAATTAAACCCTAATGTCTTAGGTGGATTAACATGAGAATTTGCATTAAGAGTCAAGATTCATAGATTGCAAGCACCCCAAGACCTATGTCTAGGTTCATGAACTACTTGGCATTTGATTCATGAGCATGCCTTAATATCAATCTTTCAATTGTCTACCAAAGCAACTAATCATTCCTAGGATGATCAAACCAAGGAAAGCATTAAGCATGGAATCAAACACTCATAAAGAAATAGGAAATTATATTACTACCACATCATATTACAACCAAGTTCAAAGAAGCAATCATCTAACCCCAACAGGGGGGAAGTTTAGCTACACATAATCAAAGAGAAAGGCAAAAGAAAAGATACAAAGATGAACAAAGGAAGGAACTCCATGATGCACACAGCCCCAGCAGCAGCAGAGAATCTCTATTTTTAGGGTTTTGGCCGCCTCCTTTCTCCTCCCTCAATTCTGCCCTAAAACAGCTTATAAACAGGGGTTCTGAGTTTCGCGCGCTCGTGGGGCGAGACCTGGCTCGCGAGGCGAATCTTAAAAATATGATCTTCAGAGATTGGTTCTTTCGCGAGGCGAGAAGGTAGCTCGCGAGGCGAGGCAGAAAGGGTGAAGTTTCTAGCACAGTCAGGCCTTCAGGCTCGCGAGGCGAGATGGTGATTCGCGAGGTGAGATAGAAAGGGTGACTGTTGCTGTTCAGGCTGGTCTTCAGGTTCGCGAGGCGAGATCCAGTCTCGCGAGGCGAAGCCTCCAGAATTCTGCTTGGCTCAATTTCTTCTCTTTTCAGGCCCTATCTTCATCCAAAGCTTCATCATGGCCAAATTCGTGGGCAATTAATCATAAATTCCTGCAAAACAACACACAAAACTACCTTATCCGTTCCAAAGGAAAAACTAACTAAAATCAAACTAAAATGGCCTAACTATATGCAAATGCATGCAGAAATGTACATGGAAAATGAGGTGAAATCACACTCATCAAATCACCCCAAGCTTAAGACTTTGCTTGTCCTCAAGCAAAAACCAAGGCCAGAAGATGAAAACAAACAGAGCAATGATAGTGAACTAAGAACCCGAGTAAATGATCCAAGTAATAGGCATTTCAAATAATTCAGCAAGAGACAATCAATTCAAGTCCAATTAGAAGCTTAAGTTCCCTAGACTCATATTCTCACTGATTCGGGCACTCTTGCTCACCTGAATATCACCCCAAGCTTGTTCATTTACTTGGCTCTCTTTCTCACCTCACTCAAGTGTTTAGGATCCGTATGACAATTCGCTCCATTTTCCTCAAGGAATGATTTCTACCATATGCTTGACTATCAACCAAATCTCTACTTTATTAATGAAAACATCTAATAATCAAGAGGTCTTTTACTTTGGTTGTAACGGGGCCATGGGATTTGTTGTTAGGTGGGGAAATCAAGAAGAGGACATTTCAAAAGGCTACACAAAACATCAAGCATTGCAAATCATGACACCTTCTAAAATACCCTTTTGGGTTTTGATTTACTTTTGCCACCTTTCTTTCTTTCCCTTTGTTTTATTTCTCATTTCTTTTTGTCATCCCCTTCTCTATTTTTATTTCTCTTTATTTTTCTTTTATTTGGAGAAGGGGAGATTTTTCATCTCAAAAGAAATATTTTTCTGATTTTCTCATCCCATACTTTTTCCACTACCTTTTTTACCCTTTTGTTGTAATACTTTAAAAGGTGCCCTATCAAGCATGTTCATCAAAGTAATTCAAGGTACCAAGAAAAACATTTTATTCTTTAAAGCTCAAAATTGGGCAACTAAGGGGGTAGCATTTATTCATTCAAAGCTCAGAAGGCCGGAAAAATACCTAATGCCTCAATCATTTTCAAAAATGTTTTCAATTTTTTTAAGCTTTGAAACGGTTTCAAGTCAAGTTCTAGAGAAATACAATCCAAGAGGAATAACACTCTAACACAAAGAATGGGGTAGATTTAGTGAGTACCCCTTAATGGCTCAAAAGCTCACATTTAGCAGTTCAGAAATCAGTGAAAACACAAATCTATAGAAACATATGCTAATTATCAACTATCCAAGATCATCTCAAGAATTTTTTTATTTGAAGCCTTATCACAAGAATAAAGAATTAGGGTTCAAAAATTCACTATCACAAATAAATTGGCACTCAGTTCTCACAACCAGATGCTCAATCTAAGCAGGGGGTAACCGAATCATGCGATCATGCAAAACTATGCCTAAATGAATGCAATATGAACAATGCAAAAATTCAAAAATTTACAAAAATACCCCTTACCCCAAGCTTAAAAACTTACATTGTCCCCAATGTAAATAATTAAGTTAGAGAGGGGAGAAAAATTGGAACGACTCACCGAGGTGGGAGCGGGCTGGTTCACATGCTTTCTGGCTTTGTTTCTCCCTGCCCCTTTTTGTTTTTTTCTTCCTTCTTGCCCTGAAAATACTTAGCAAACCTATTAACAAATCTCTTGATCTTCTCAAATTATTCAAGAGATGAAAATCAAAAACAAATGAGAAAGAGGAAAAGAAAACTTGGGTTGCCTCCCAATAAGCGCTTCTTTAACGTCACTAGCTTGACGGATGATTTCTAAGATGGTGCCTTAAGAGGGACGGAGACTGCTTGACGATCAAAGTCTCCTCCCAGGTAGTGCTTGAGCCTTTGCCCATTAACTGTGAAAGTTTCTCCGGATGATGGATCTTCCAATTCAACTGTGCCAAATGGAGAAACTGACTTGACATAGAATGGACCCGACCATCTTGATCTCAACTTGCCTGGAAACAGCTTGAGACGTGAATTAAAGAGCAAAACTGATTGGCCTTCTTCAAAATGTTTTGGAAGGATGTACTTATCATGCCAAAATTTTGTTCTTTCCTTGTAAATCCTTGCACTCTCATAAGCCAAGAGTCGGAATTCATCCAACTCATTCAGTTGCAACAGTCTCTTATCCATGGCCAGCCTTGTATCAAAGTTCAGGGCCTTCACTGCCCAAAAAGCACGATGTTGGAGCTCTACCGGAAGGTGGCATGATTTTCCAAACACTAATTGGTAAGGTGCCATACCATTAGGTGTTTTATATGCAGTCCGATAGGCCCAAAGTGCATCATCCAGTTTCTTTGCCCAATCCTTCCTAGCATTGTTCACGGTTTTCTCCAAAATCCTCTTCAATTCCCGATTGGACAACTCCACTTGCCCACTGGTTTGAGGGTGGTATGGTGTGGCAACTTTATGATTGACCCCAAACTTGGCAAGCACTGCATTGAACTCCTTGTTGCAAAAATGAGTACCCCCATCACTAATAATAGCTCTAGGGGTTCCAAATCGGGTGAAGATGTTCTTTCTCACAAAACCAACCACTGCTTTTGCATCATCCTTCACAGTTGGGATAGCTTCTACCCATTTGCTCACATAGTCAACCGCAACCAGAATATATTTGTTGTTGTAGGATGATGGGAAAGGACCCATGAAGTCGATCCCCCATACATCAAAGAGCTCCACCTCTAAAATACCCTTCAAGGGCATCTTATTCCGCCTGGATATACTTCCGGTTCTTTGACACTTATCACATTTTAAGCTCTGGAGTCTTTGAAAATGGTGGGCCAAAATAACCCGCTTTACAAGATCTTCATGGCGGTTCTCTCACCACCAAAGTGTCCTCCATACGGTGAGTTGTGGCAATGAGTCAATACCCCATTAATCTCTTCCTCCGAAATGCATCTTCTCAGAATTCCATCTGAACCTCTTTTGAAAAGGTAAGGCTCATCCCATACATAGTATTTCGCATCATGGATGAGCTTCTTCCTTTGTTGTGCATTGAAGTCCTTCGGAATTTTGTTGGTGGCCTTATAATTTGCAATGTCTGCAAACCAAGGTGCCACTTGCACCATAAGCAACTTTTCATCTGGGAATTCCTCTTGAATTGGCAACTCGGCTTTTGCTTGAACATCTGCTTGTGGAAGCCTAGACAAATGGTCAGCTACCACATTCTCCACTCCTTTCTTGTCCTTTATATCCAAATCAAACTCTTGGAGTAGTAGTACCCACCTAATGAGCCTTGGCTTGGCATCCTGTTTAGTCATAAGATACTTCAAAGCAGAATGATCAGTGTAGACAGTAGTTTTAGAGCCAATCAAGTAGGATCTAAATTTATCAAACGCAAACACCACAGCAAGCAATTCTTTTTCAGTCGTGGTATAGTTCAATTGAGCATCATTCAGCACACGACTGGCATTGTAAATGACATGCAACACTTTATTTTTTCTTTGGCCCAAAATGGCTCCCACCGCATAGTCGCTTGCATCACACATTAACTTAAATGGCAAACTCCAATCTGGAGGTGCAATGACCGGTGCAGTGGTGAGTTTTTCTTTCAAAAGTTGGAAAGCATGCATGCAATCATCATCAAATACAAAAGGAGTATCCACTACTAAGAGCTTGCATAAGGGTTTCACAATCTTTGAAAAGTCTTTTATAAATCTCCTATAGAAACCCGCATGCCCTAGGAAGCTTCTAACACCTTTCACATTTATGGGAGGGGGAAGTTTTTCAATCACTTCAATTTTTGCTTTATCAACTTCCATCCCCCGTGATGAAATTTTATGACCAAGAACTATACCTTCCCTAACCATGAAATGACATTTTTCCCAATTTAAAACAAGGTTAGTTTCTTGGCATCTTTTTAGAACACATGCAAGATTATTCAGACAATTATCAAAAGAGTTACCAAACACAGAAAAATCATCCATAAACACCTCAATAAATTTTTCAGTCATATTAGAGAATATGGAAAGCATGCACCTTTGAAAAGTGGCGGGTGCATTACACAACCCGAATGGCATCCTCCGGTATGCATAGACTCCATAAGGACAAGTAAAAGAAGTCTTCTCATGGTCCTTTGGGTCAACCACAATCTGGTTATACCCTGAGTATCCATCAAGGAAACAATAAAAGGCATGGCCCGCCAACCTCTCTAACATCTGATCAATGAAGGGCAAGGGAAAATGATCTTTTCTGGTGGCCTCATTCAGTCTTCTGTAATCAATACACACTCTCCATCCAGAAACGGTCCTTGAGGGGATGAGTTCATTTTTTTCATTTGCAAACACCATCATCCCCCCTTTCTTAGGGACAACTTGGACCGAACTCACCCAAGGACTATCGGAGATTGGATAAATTATCCTCGCATCCAGAAGCTTCACAACCTCCTTCCTTACAACTTCCTTCATGTTTGGGTTGAGTCTTCTTTGGGGTTGTCTGACCGGCTTGAAGTTTTCCTCTAAAAGGATTGTATGCTTACAGAATGAGGGACTTATCCCTTTCAAGTCAGACATAGACCAGCCAATTGCAGATTTATGCTCCCTGAGCACCCTTAACAGCTTCTCTTCCTCTAAAGAGTTCAATCCGCTACTAATGATCACCGGGAATGAAGAATTCACCCCGAGGAAAGCATAAGGAGATGAGATGGAAGTTCTTTCAATTCTAGCACAGGTGGTTCACCCTTGTCTTCAATTCGCACATCCTCTATAACTTTGTCCTCATCGATATTCAAAACTAGACAAGCCTCAAGGGATTTAACCATGAACTCAACTTCTTCCTCACATACCTCTTCTTCTTCATTCTCAACCATGAGAGCCGTTTCCAATGAATCTTCAAACGTTTGTTGCACACTCTTGTCAGTTAATGAATCAACAAGGTCCACACTCATACATGTGTCTTTGTCACTTGGATGTCTCATTGCTTCAAACACATTGAAGATGACCTTTTCATCTTGGACTCGAAGCACCAACTCACCTTGATTGACATCGATCAAAGCTCTACCCGTGGCTAGGAATGGTCTTCCAAGAATCAAAGGAGTCTCACTATCTTCAGCTATATCCAACACCACAAAATCTGCCGGGAAGATGAATTTGTCTACTTTAACCAATAAATCCTCCACTACACCATAAGGATATGTAATGGAGCGATCCGCCAATTGGAGAGAAATCTCGGTTGGCTTGACTTCACCAATTCCCAGCTTCTTGAAAATGGAGAGAGGCATAAGGTTGATACTTGCACCGAGATCACACAAGGCTCTTCCAATATTCAAATGACCAATAGTACATGGGATAGTAAAGCTACCCGGATCCTTCATCTTCACCGGTAACTTCCTTTGGAGTATGGCACTGCATTCTTCAGTGAGCATGATCGTCTCCTCCTTCCACCTCCTCTTGTTAGTAAGAATCTCCTTCATAAACTTGGCATAGGAAGGCATTTGTTGAAGAGCTTCAGCAAAAGGGATGTTAATTTGCAACTTTTTAAACACATCCAAGAACTTGGAGAATTGTTGATCCTTTGTCTCCTTCTTCAACCTTTGAGGATAGGGTATCTTGAAATGTGGTGGCAACTCCTTAGGATTGTCAACTTCTTAAAGAATTTGCCTCTTAGTTTTCTTTCTTGCAAACTCTTCATCAACCAGTTTTTCCCTCTGTGGTTTTTCAGCTTCAACAACAATGGGACTAGAGGTAGTGGCTTGGGAAGTCTCGGGTTCTTCATTGGTTACATCTTCAACGGTTACTTCATCAACTCCCTCACCAATTGTCTTTTCTTCTCTCTCTTTTTTAGGTGGGACTAACACTCTCCCACTTCTTGTAGTAATTGCCTTGCAATCCTCCCTTGGATTCTTCTCGGTATCTCCCGGCAATTGTCCTTGAGGTCTCTCCGTCATTTGCTTTGCTAATTGGCCTATTTGGTGTTCAAGATTCTTGATGGAGGCATTTTGATTTTTCATATTTTCTTGAGTTGCTTGCATGAATTGGGCTAGAATATTCTCCAATTTGCTTGAACTCTCTTAAGGAGGCTTTGCTTGAGAACTTGAGCCTTGCCCTTATCTCCAACCAAAGTTAGGATGGCTACGCCACCCCGGATTGTAGGTGTTAGAGTAAGGATCATTCTTAGGCCCTTGGTTTCCCATGTAGTTCACTTCTTCTTGCCCAGAACTTCCAACCACATTAATCTCACAATTGCCATTTTCATGGTTACCTCCACAGAAATCACATACTGAGGCAGCTTGAACTTGGACATCTTGTAACTGAGAATTCTGTAGTTGAACGGACCCCAGTTGCTTGGTAAGAATGGCCATTTGCGCCTTAAGAGCACCAATTTCATCAAGCTCCAAAACACCTATCTTGACCAATGATCGTGAACTAGGCATTTGATAATCATTGTTGGCCATAGTTTCAATCAAGGTCTTAGCTTCCTCGGGTGTCTTTTGGCTCAATGATCTACCTGCAGCCGCTTCAATCATGCTTCGAGAATTTCTGTTGAGCCCATTGACAAAGGTTGCCACTTGCTGCCATGTTTCTAACTCATGATTTGGACAAGCTGTGAGCAAAGACTTGAACCTCTCCCATGCTTCATAAAGTGATTCACCATCCCTCTGTGCAAAGGCATTAATCTCGGATCTCAACTTGATCATTCTTGACGGAGGGAAGAAGCGAGATAAGAACTTGCTCACCAAATCATTCCAAGTGATGATGCTCCCATGAGGATGGGATTGAAGCCATGACTTAGATCTATCCCTCAAAGAGAAAGGGAAAAGCCTTAAATAATTGGCCTCATCGGAAGCTCCATTTAGCTTGATGGTATCACACAACTCAATGAATGTGCCAATGTGATCATGAGAGTCTTCACTCTCCAAACCTCCAAACTGATTTTGCTGCACAAGATTGAGAAGTGATGCCTTGATTTCAAAATTGTTGCAAGCCACTGTAGGTCTAACGATTGGAGTCCCACATCTATCGACTCTAGGGGAAGTATAGTCCCCCATTGTCCTCCTTGGTGCATTGTCTTCAGTCATGGTGACAGTTGCTACTTCAACTTGTGGTTCTTGCACACTTGGTAACTCAACTTGTAGCTCTTGTATACTAGTAGATGCTTCTTCTCTGTTTTTCCTTGCTTTGACTTCCTTTCTATTCCTTCTACAAAGCCTATCGATCTCAGGGTTAAATTGAAGTTCACCTGTGTCAATTGTACCTCGCATACAAGGAACAAACAGAGCAGCACAGAGAAAGAACATAAAAACAGAAAAAACAGCAGTAGCACAGTAACGAAACAACACGTACAAGCTAAGCAACAAATGGACAATTGAGCAGTTTCAATGAAAAACAGAAAATCAGAACAAAACAGAAAAATACAGCAGGAAAACAGAAAACAAAAAAAAAGAAAAACACAGAAGTAGGAAAACAATGAAAAATGCCTAAATTAGGAGTCCCCTTTGGTACTCGTGATATTGGCACACCGATCCCCGGCAACGGCGCCAAAAACTTGACACGATCTCGGCAAGTGTACCGGGTCGTTGCAAGTAATAAAACGGTAAGAACTAGATATCGTCCTCGGGGATCGTGGACAAGTACCACTTCGCAAATTGAACTACTATCTAGGCGATCAAGTTTGGAATGAAGGTAGCTCTAACATCTAACGAAACAAACAAGAATAAAATGTTTTTGTTCTTTTGGAAATTTTAACAAACACTTAACAGGCAAACAAAGATGTGATAACAAATGGATAGAATTGTTAGGGTTAGACTAGGCTAATTCTCCCTTGATTGCTATGAAATGGTAAATAACACAATTCCTAATTCAATTATGACAATCAAATCTTCTCAAATACTCAAACCCTAATGTTTTAGGTGGAATGAGCCTAAAATCCCAAATTAAACCCTAATGTCTTAGGTGGATTAACATGAGAATTTGCATTAAGAGTCAAGATTCATAGATTGCAAGCACCCCAAGACCTATGTCTAGGTTCATGAACTACTTGGCATTTGATTCATGAGCATGCCTTAATATCAATCTTTCAATTGTCTACCAAAGCAACTAATCATTCCTAGGATGATCAAACCAAGGAAAGCATTAAGCATGGAATCAAACACTCATAAAGAAATAGGAAATTATATTACTACCACATCATATTACAACCAAGTTCAAAGAAGCAATCATCTAACCCCAACAGGGGGGAAGTTTAGCTACACATAATCAAAGAGAAAGGCAAACGAAAAGATACAAAGATGAACAAAGGAAGGAACTCCATGATGCACACAGCCCCAGCAGCAGCAGAGAATCTCTATTTTTAGGGTTTTGACCGCCTCCTTTCTCCTCCCTCAATTCTGCCCTAAAACAGCTTATAAACAGGGGTTCTGAGTTTCGCGTGCTCGCGGGGCGAGACCTGGCTCGCGAGGCGAGGCAGAAAGGGTGAAGTTTCTGGCACAGTCAGGCCTTCAGGCTCGCGAGGCGAGATGGTGATTCGCGAGGCGAGACAGAAAGGGTGACTGTTGCTATTCAGGCTGGTCTTCGGGATCGCGAGGCGAGATCCAGTCTCGCGAGGCGAAGCCTCCAGAATTCTGCTTGGCTCAATTTCTTCTCTTTTCAGGCTCTATCTTCATCCAAAGCTTCATCATGGCCAAATTCTTGGGCAATTAATCATAAATTCCTGCAAAACAACACACAAAACCACCTTATCCGTTCCAAAGGAAAAACTAATCAAAATAAAATTAAAATGGCCTAACTATATGCAAATGCATGCAGAAATGTACATGGAAAATGAGGTGAAATCACACTCATCAATCGGGGACGACTGACGCGCAAGTTCATATAGGGAGTGAACGAGTTCGTTGTTTATGCTAGCCAGCAAGAGGAATAACTAAGTCAAAAGGATCCAAAAATTTGGTGTCCTTGTAAGAAGTGCAAGTGTCTAAAACTGCAGTACGGGGATGATGTGATGGCACATCTCTATGAGAGGGGGGTTTATGGTGAATTATTATTATTGGCTAAACCATGGTGAAAACTTGCCATTGGTTCCCCCGGTTGTGATGGAAGATGCATATTATGGTCTTAGTGAGGGGAGGAAACAATTCGTACCTTTTGAGCAGATGATTTTCGATCATGCTGGCCTCGCTGTTGGTATAGGAATTCAACAAGACAATGATCATGTTGAGGACCATTACATAGAGGAGGATCCAAATCCGGATGCACAGAGATTTTATGACATGTTGGCGGCTGCACAAGCTCCGTTGTGGGATGGATGTCAGACCTATTCGGAATTGTCAGCTTCCTTGGTTGCTCTTAGCATCAAGTCCGACTACAATGAGACTGAGGGTGAGTTGGATCGCTGGGTTGGCTTCATGGGTGATGCAATGCCGACCGATAACCGTATGCCTAGGAATCTATATCAAGCGATGAAATCTGTGTCAAATTTGGGCTTGGGGTTGAGAGAATTGAATGTTGCCAGAATGGATGCATTTTGTATCGTAACGAAGACGTGGACCTGACGGCTTGTAGATTTTGTCATGCTGACCGGTATAAGATCAGAATTGATAGAAGGGGAGTTGAAATAAAAACCCATTTGAAGAGAATGTGGTATTTCCCGATTACCCCTAGGTTCCAAAGGATGTACTCCTCAATGGCCATCGCTCCTCACATGCGATGGCACGACAGCAATCGGAGGGATCCAAGTGTCTTGTGCCATCAGTCAGATGGAGAGGCTTGGAAGCATTTTGACAGGATGTACCCGGAGTTCTCTCAAGAGCCTCGGAATATAAGGTTGGGCTTATGTACTGATGAATTTAATCCTTTTGACACGATGATGGATGTTAACGGCATGACGAAGGATACATATAAGGCACGATTAGATATAGCATAAATTTGTAGACGACGGGATCTAGAATTGGTGGACATCGGGGGTGGCAAGTTACGAAAACCGAAGGCAAAGTATGCACTGGGCAAACCCCAGCGGGTAGCTGTCTGTGAATGGGTTAAACAACTTAAGTTACCAGATGGTTATGCTTCTAACCTGTCTAGATGTGTTAATACTAGGGAGGGAAAACTGCATGGAATGACACAGTTTGTAATTATTTAAATTTTGACAGCATTTACTATTATTTTTTATTTAATTACTTTTCCGTTTTATTTATTTTTATTTACAGGTTTTTTTAAAAAGTAAATTAACAAAAAAAATAAAAAAAAAATTATATATAGCGACCAAATTATATCGGTCGCTAAATTGTGGTAGCAATTAATTTTATCAGTAAATTTTTTAAAAATAAAATATATTTAGCGATCGAAATATATCGGTCCCTGTTAGGTCGCAAATAGGATAAAAAAAAAATTGGTAGCAAATATTAGCGACCGATTTTTTTAATTTAGCGACCGACAAATTCGGTCGCTAAATAGAGACCGGCTAATATTCGATCGCTAAACACTTAATTTCTTGTAGTGAACGTGGTATGGTGGCTCGCCTCAGTGGCTCATAGATAGATTCTGAAATACTATCCTGGACTGTGACCTCTCTGACATTCCTCTTAACGGTTACCAGTTCACTTGGGCGAAGAGTAAGGGTTCGGGTAATGAAATTGAAGAGAGGCTAGATAGAGCCATGGTTACTCCGATGTGGTGGTATCTCTTCCCTGATGCTCGGTTATCGAACCTTGTGGCGTCAATCTCAGATCATAGTCCTATTCTCTTGGCTACAGACATGCAGGCTCGTCTGGTTAGTCATAAACTGTTTAAATTTGAAAATTATTGGCTTCTAGAGGAGGGTATTGAGGACTTAATTGTGGGGAGTTGGCCTGTGTTTCCTTCTGAGTGTATCTCTGATAAGATTGCTAGTTGTACCCATGATCTTGAAGCTTGGAGTCGCACCTTGGGTCCGAATTTCCGTGTTGACATTGCTTTTTGAAAGAAGAAGCTTCTTGAGCTTAGGTATATAACTGATCATGCTGGAGTTAATCACTTTAATGCTCTCAGAATCAAGCTTGCTAAGCTGCTAGTCCAGGAAGAGACCTACTGGAGGCAAAGAGCCAAAGCTCACTGGTTGAAAGGAGGGGACTCTAATATCGGGTATTTCCATGCTTCTGCTTCTTCTAGAAGGAAAGTTAATAGAATTGATTCTTTGCATGATGATGATGGTATAATAGTGGACTCCTAACATGGTTTGTCCAGTCTTGCTAGCAACTATTTTCTGAATCTCTTCTCTGCTCAAAACAATGATGTGACTCGGGTAGTAAACTTGGTGAATCAAAATTTCAGATCTGGATAATGAGGCTCTTTTAGCCCCTTTTACAGATGAGGAGTTCAGAAAAGATACTTTAGACATGAATCCAAACAAATCTCCAGGTGCAGATGGTTTGAATGCGGCTTTTTATCAGAGATTTTGGAATTTGTGTGGTCAAGATGTAGTGGCTGGTTGTAGAGGTTGGCTTTCGGATGGTGTTATCCCTCAGGCTATCAATGATACAAACATAGTGTTGATTCCGAAGTGTGAGCTTCCTAGTACTATGAAAGATTTTAGGCCTATCTCTCTATGCAATGTTATTTACAAGATCTAATCAAAGACTCTTGCTAACAAGTTGTCCAAGGTTATTGCCAAATGTACCTCTGAGGAACAATCTGCGTTTGTTGTTGGGTGCTCTATAGTGGATAATGCTCTGATTGCCACTGAGATTCTCCATTATATGAAGTCCAAGAAGAGGGGTGCTACTTTGAAATTAGATGTGAGTAAGGCCTATGATCGTGTTAGTTGGGTCTATCTCCGGGAAATTCTTCTGAAAATTGGCTTTGCAGAGCATTGGGTGTCTTGGATGATGATGTGTCTCACCTCAGTTCAGTATTCAATATTCATGAATAATGAGAAGGCAGGCTCGGTGATGGCGGGCAGAGGCCTTCGACAAGGGGATCCTTTATCTCCATACCTCTATATCTTATGTACGGAAGGTTTGTCTGCCCTTATTAAGAATGCTGGAAGTAGAGGAGAATTACATGGTATCAAAATCTGTAGGAGAGCTCATATCATCACTCATCTTCTTTTTGCCGATGATAGTTTTTTGTTTATGAGAGCTAGGGAAAATGAAGTGCTTAAAGTGAAAGAAAACCTTGCTTTCTATGAGGTGGCTTTGGGGCAAGCAAACCCGTGAAGAGGTTGGCAAGTATCTTGGTCTTCCCTCTTTGATTGGAAGGAACAAGCGTCAAATCTTTAACTATGTGAAAGATAGAATCTGGAATAAGGTGAGTTCTTGGAAAGGGAAGATGCTTTCTATGGCGGGTAGAGAAATGTTGATTAAATCAGTAGCCCAAGCTATTCCTTCCTATTGTATGGGCATGTATCTCATTCCTCCCTCTATTGGGGATGAGATTGAAAAAAATGCTTAATTCATTTTGGTGGGGATTGAGTAATAATGATGATAAGGGTATTCGATGGTTGTCATGGGATATGCTATCTATGCCTAAGAGGTGGGATGGCCTTGGCTTTCGGAACATGTATGCCTTTAACTTAGCTATGTTGGGCAAGCAAGCTTGGAATTTTATATCTAAGCCGGATGCACTTGTGACAAAGATCTTCAAAGCAAAATATTTCTCACAAGGAAGTTTTTTTTAGGCCAATTTGGGGAACAACCCTTCTTATACTTGGAGAAGCATTTGGATGCCAAAGCCGTTGGTGCAACTTGGGGTTAGATGGCACATTGGGACTGGTACAAATATTCCCTTATGGGAGTCCCCTTGGTTGAGTGAAGGCCGAAAGCTGCAGTTTGATATGTCCCTCCCCTTGGAATCACTCTCTTTGAAGGTTAGTGATCTTTGGCTGCCTCATGCGAAAGAATGGGATACTAGTTTGATCCATAGCAGTTTTCATGCACCTATTGCCATGGAGATTCTCAAGGCCCCCTTGTTGGATATAGTGGATGAAGACAGGCTGATTTGGAGGCTCAATAAAGACGGTATGTACTATGTCAAAACCCCATACCATTTGGCCACAACTTCCTTGGTTAACTATGATCACTTGCGAAAGGAGGGAGACCGGATGTTAATCTGGAAAATGAAAATTCCAGCTCGTATAAAGCTGTTTATGTGGCGTGCATGCAGAGATACTCTCCCTACTAGAATGCAGCTGAATAAAAAGAGGTATTTCTTGCCCTACCATCTGTGTTTGCTGCAATATGGACTTTGAAAACCTTTGGCACTTAATGCTTACTTGTCCTAACAGTGTTGAATGTTGGACGCGGCTTCATCTATGACACTATATCCATCTGTTGCTGCAGATTTCACAGTCCTTCCCTGAGCTATGATTTCGGGTGTTGGCCACCGTGGAGCTTGAAGAGCAGGTCGTTTTTGCCTCCACGATGTGGGGTATCCGGTATGAGAGGAATCAAAAGCTGTGAGAGAACAAACAAACTTCATCCTCCAACATACTTCAGCGCTCTAGTTCTTTTATAGGTGATTGGCGAAGAGCAAATGAAGTGAGCTCCCCAACTTTAATGATGACTAGTCAGAATTCGCACAACTCTTGGGAAGCTCCGGAGCAGGGATCTTTCAAATACAACGTCGATGCCGGCTTCTTTGAAGACATTGGTAGAACTAGTTTCGGCATGTGCATAAGGGATGGGCATGGGAGTTTTGTCTCAGCCAGAACTGAATGGTTCCCTCACTGCGTCCATGTGTCTACCGGCGAAGCCTTTGGGCTTCTTATAGCTATTCAGTGGGTTCGTAGCATGGGTCTCTCAAATGTCACTTTTGAACTTGATTGCCAAGAGGTTGTGAATAATGTTACAAATCCACGAAAAGACTGGTCAGAGTTTGGAGCTGTGGTTAAGGCTAATAGGGATTTATTATTTTCTTGTTCAAACTTTGGTGTAAGTTTCGTTAGGAGACAAGCGAACAGTGTGGCTCATAGCCTTCCAAGGACAACACTTTTCTTAGCTAGTCCCCAGGTTTTTTTATCATCCACCACCTTGTATTGCTGATCTGATTGTTAATGAAATGCATTAGACTGGTTACTTCAAACAAAAACAAAAAAAAAGAATATACCCGGTCAAGAAAAAAAAAAAGAATATGCTTGGACTTCTTCAAATTATTGTATGCATCTCAGTTATGAAAGGAAATATATTTCAACTAACATTCAATAATGTACTTTATTATTTTTAAAAGATATTAATTAATATTAACATTATTTTTTTGACCAAATATTAACAATATATTTAATCATATAATATTGTGGAAGTGACCATACTTTAATTTTTACAGTATTGTGTATTTTTAAATATTGAAATAACAATTCAAAAGAGCACCAAATAAGTATTCGTGTATTATTTGAAATGAAAAAATATTGCATATTTTTTTGTTTGGAACTTCTAAATCTGAAAACATTGATATGATTAAAAATTGTGCGATAGACGGACGTATTATGTGTGATTATTTTACACTATTTTATTTTTTAAAATGTTGAAAATAACAAATGAAAAGAGAAATGAATATGTATTTGTGTATTATTTGAAATACAAAATCATCGCATGATTTTTTGTTTGTTTGCAACTTCTAAATGTGAAAACAATGATACCGTTAAGGCTTTTAAAATTTGATATTGTGGCTATTGTTTAAGCATTTAAATATGGAAAAATATCATTTGAAAACAAAGGTAGAAAATGTGAGATACAGAAGCATATTTTGGTTTAATGTAATTCTTATTGTGAATATTGTTTATTTGAAGCATATAACTGAAAGTTATCATAGTAATATTTATCATATATATATATATATATATATATATATATATATATATATAAATCAATATCAATCTTATTTGAATCAACAACATGTTGTTATATGTATTTTTAGATGTCAAGATAATTATTAGTCTTTCTATTTTGTTTTTATGACGTCTTTCATATTTGTTTTAAAAATTGATTCTTACTCGTATTATTAAAATTGACTATCTTTATTGATATTTTTTCACAGTTAAAATGACTTCAATTGCTAAAATTACTCTTTACATACAGATGTGTTATCCCATTCGGATTATTAAATAATACATATTTAATTTTAAAACTATTGAATACATACATATGAATGACTCAAACCACTCCCTCTTTCCTACTAATAAATTCACCAAAAAAAAATATTTATTTTTATCAAAAGTGATTTTATATTTTATCCTCTGCCACTTTCTTTGGTTACTCTCTTACCTCTTTTAAAACTATGCAAATATTTAGAGCAAATAACGAATCAATTTTTTCACATGGAGCTCAAGTCGACCCATTTTCTAAACTATCTTAGCAATTGCAAGGTAGGCAACTATTGTTAAAAAATAAAAAACAAACAAAAAGAAAAATGTCAAGCTAAACATCCGATTCAACTATTTAACAAAAAATGTATTAAAGAATCAGACTGAACCAAATTGATCAAGTAGACAACTATAAAGAAAAGTAATTAAAATATACAAACACATAGGGAGGTAGGCAGGTATAAACAATTCAATTGATTAATATCAAAATAGGCAAGTTTTTTTTTTAAGCAAAATACTAGGTATGTAGAAGCATCACTATGAGAACTGACATCCCAGCTAGGCTGACATCCCAGAACTCACCAATCATCTGCACCATACCAAAATTGTATTAACAAATTAATTTCCCTTTAGTAACAAATAATATTATTTAACATAAGCACTTATTGAAACATGTTTTTTTTATGGAAAATCACCTACACTTAAATCATTACATAGAACTAAAAAAATAAATTAGTAACTTGATTGCCCAAAGTAATTTTTTTTAACCTTTCTCTCCAATTGCCTTCCTCTTCAAAAGATTTGTACCAAAAATTGTAATATAATTGTAATCTTTTTGTAAGCAAATTCCGTAATTTTTTCTTTCTAATACAATTTTACATTTCAGAAAAAACTATTGCTATTTTCTTCCATCTATTCAAGTATATCTTGACAGCAAATAATATTCCACAATATATTTGATAATATTAATAAATATATAAGAGTTTAGATACTTAAAAGTAATATTTTAAAAATATATTATGGTAACTAAATATAATTAAATAACATATTTATAAGTGATATTTAATATTCTAACTCCACATTAAATTAAAAGAAAAAAGGAAATAAAAAATATTGATTCAATTATCATAAGTACTTAGGTTAATATTCACATTATTTCTAGTTTAAAAAATTAAAAATAACCACAAAAACATAAAATTAACTTCATAAAATCAATAAATGTTGCATAATATTGAAATATTTTTTATATTTGACACTTTTAAAATAATAAAAAAACTAATAATTAAATATTTTTATTATAATTAAGCATAAATATAGAGAAATTAGATCTTTCCATATATTCAAATGTAAATTATTTGATAATGGTTACCACATACATATACAATAAAAAAAACATACTCTAACTCCTAACTCTATACAAGAATATACCAAAAAAAAAAGATCTGCAACTCGACCGAAAAAATACTCACATATTCCTTACTTCCTTATATATTCAGATATAATAAAAAATTAATTATATAATTGAGAATATATTTAAAAAATGTAGAAAATTAATTATGAAGTATATATATATAACATGTTAAATCCAATTTTATAATATAACAAATAAAAACATCCATTCAAAAATAAAATATCAAATCTATATAACATCCATTGTTGTTTTATGAGACTGTAAAGTGAAACTGCTCACAAAATAGTGACTTTTTAATAATGCATATTATTAAATCGTTTTGTTTTTACATATTATTTCATTTTTATATATGTGTGTTAATATACAAAGAGCTGTACCTCAGCCCACTAGAGAGAAGAGAAAAATCCACTATCGATGCTGAGCAACTTTTGTGGAAGGTGCAAACCAACAAAGGTAAGGATTTTATACACCCATTTTTCTATTAATATATTTATCTTATAAAAAGTTTAATCGATGGTTAAGATCTTCGTGCATTCACAAAGTGTGTGCAGGAAATCTATATATAAAATACTCTTTTATTAGGCAAAATAAAATATCAAATATAACCCAACTAGTATGAAGTGATTTTACAAATTTATCTCAATCACCACCTTACTTATATATATAAAGATAATTATGAATTAATGCTCTTCATAAGGCAACATATGATTATAACATGTTTCGACAAATATAACTTCACACAGTTAAGTAATTTTCTTAACTTTTGTTTATGGATTAAAGTAATATCTACTATCAGTGTAAAAAGTTTTACACAAACATTCATTAGCATTTTAACATGTGTGCTTTTATTTTAATAATTGAGAGAGTGAAATAATAACAATAATACTAATTTGTTAAGATATTATTGGATGTATGTGTAAAAATCATTTACACTGACAGTGAATAGAAATTTGTTAGACTCAATGACTTAGAGGTTTTGAATTATGACAAATACAACTTAATGTGTATGCAAGTGTTTTAGTGTCAAATTACAAAGACAGGTATCAAGCAGTAATCAACAAGTTCAGTGAGCAAAGACAAGGAGAATATTCAAGGAAGAAATTGAAGAAATCAAAAGAACTTGGAGGAATCAAAGAGCAAAGACAGAGATCAAGGAATCATCAAGACAAAAGCTTAAAGGAGAAATTAGATTTAACTCTTAGAGATTTGTAAGAGAAAGAAATCTCTCGGTCACAAAATAGCTCAATTAAAAAGATGCATGAAGAAAATCAATTTTCATAACCTGCATTAAAAGGAATAAGTTTTTGTTAATGAAAATGATTTTTGGAAATAAGTAATAGAAGCGCTCGTCCAAGACCGAAGTAATAGAAGCGCTCGTCCAACACTGAAGTAATAGAAGAGCCCGTCCAACACAAGTCACAGAAGCGATCGTCCACTGAAGTGACAGAAGCGCTCGTCCACTGAAGTGACAGAAGCGCTCATCCACTAAGGTGACAAAAGTGCTCGTCCACTAAGGTGATAGAAGCACTCGTCCACTCAAGCCTTTGGACTTGCTAAATCCTAAAGGAGTATCCGTCCAATGACGTGGCATATGGAGCTCATCTACTAGCCCGTTCGAATGTAAAATCTTAATGGCCAGATGGACGCGGTTATTTTCAAGATGGACGCGAATTCTATAAGAACTATCAGAATCTTATTTCAAGAACCAGAATCAAGAAAATAGATTATGTTAATCATATCCAAATCTGTTTTGATTGATCCCAACGACTATGACTTGTTTTCTGTATAAAGAGGGATCAAATGAACGCTTTTTATGATATCAATTATAACAACACAACACATATCATTCATCATCTTTCTTGAGCTTATTGTGAAAAGAGTGTTTCGTTCTCATAAGTGCTTCAATTTGTTTATCTGACTATTGAGAGTTAGGAATCAATTTTTTGTTTTACATTTTGATTGTAAAGAGAGAGGGAGTCTCTCTGAGTGATTAGGGTGAGGTATCCCTAAGGAAGAACATTGAGGCTCTTCACAAGAGTGTGGTATCTAGAGGTGAAGGAGTGCTCTGTGGTGTAATGGTTTTTCAAGCTATCTGGCTAAAGCTTGTTGTGTTAGTGTGTGAAAACCCACAGGTGGAGTGAGAACTGGATGTAGGTCACAGTGGAGGTGACTAAACCAGGATAAATCTAGTTGTGTGGTATCTCTAAACTTAAACTCCTTTGCTTTCTGTCTATGCTCAAGAAACTGTGATTTTGATGTTTAAAGTTCAATATAATTTCTGTTCTTGATCTGTATAAACTGTATTGAAACCCGAGTTCGATTGTAACCAAGACTGTGTTATCTGCATTCAAAACTGAGTTGATCAAAACCATTCTTGATTGCTGAAACTGAAACCTGCAAGTTTGTTCTTGATTGTTAATGCTTATATCTGAAACTTGCATAACTTGTTCTTAATCTTTAAAGACTTAATCAGTTTCTGTATTTTGTTATTACTGAGTTATTGAACCTGAACCTATTCTGAATTAATTCTGAATTAATCTTTCTTATCCTCATTATCCTTCTATTCAAGATTTTATATAAACCCTTCATTGATTTTGTAAAAGATCATGAGGCCACAAATCCGCAACTCTGATTTGAAAAGTTTTAAGAGGGAAATATTTTAAAGAAAACTCAATTCACCCCCCCTCTTGAATCGTTGAAGCCAAAACAACAATTGGTATCAGAGCAGTCGGAGTAGAAGTATATCAGATCAAAAAAATATTCACCGAGCAGAATTTGATTTACTCCCCATTAATCATGTAAGATTATAAGCTCCCCTCAACATATGAATGTATAATTGGTTATTATCCCTTTTCTCTATATCATACTTTTTTCTCCATGTATCCTAAAAAGGAACAGAGTTAAATAAAATAAATAAATGACATACATATTTTATGATAAAAACTATCAGTGCATACCAATTAAATCTTTTTTTATTACTATCAAATTCGTTGTATCATATTTTCATTAAATTATTTACCTTTGCAAGACAAAGATTTCTAAATGAAAAATATCTTCACACACAGATATACGTGATATATATATATATATATATATATATATATATATATATATATATATATATATATATATATAATAATATATATATATATTCTAAATAGTGCTTAAATATCTTAGCTAGGATACTCTCCTTTATTGAATGATAGATGATAGATGTCATTCTTAATTTCTCTTTTTTAATATTTAATTTAAATTTTTGAATTAGTTATGCATATTTTTTTTAGATTAATATATTTTATACTTTAATTTATACTTTTTAGATTCTACTTAAGTTAATTATGTATATCTTTTATAATTCAAGTATTTTTTAAAATTGTGTATTTATCATATATATATATATATATTAAATTTGAAAATACTTGTACCCGAGTGATGAGAAACCCTGTTTCTTTAAGCAATGTGCTGATCTCGAGAGTCGCATGAATGAAACAAAAATATGGGTTTAGAGAGTTTTGCTCTCTTGAATGATATTTTTTTTTTACTTGACTCAAATTAGTGTATATCAAAAGTAACCTTCAGGATTTGCAGATTTGAGAGAAAAAAATAAATAAATAAGAGTAACTTTCAGAATTTTTTTATAAGCAAAAGTATATTGAAATGAGTAAGTGGTATTTAAACTCATCAACAGAAAACAAAAAAAAAAAATGTACAAGTGAGAAAACAAAAGGTATAAGTTCAACCATGAGAATGGAATCAAGATTGTCTCCCACCTCTCCAGTCAAATCTCTTTGCTTTTTTTATTTTGAAAGGTGATATACCACATTCGGTATAGAGTGTAAACAGCCTGCTGGAGATGCTGCCGGATCCATGAGAATCTAACCGTAGTTGCATGGTTGAAAATCTAACTTCACCCCACTACACCAAAGAATAAACATAAGCCTCGTTACCAACAACAACCCAAAAAACTTGCCAGAGACCCAAACAGTGAAAGAATAGTAGCATGTAAAATCAACAAGTTGATTGCGCATAGAAGAACCACGAAAAAATGGACTAGCTCGTAAAATTGTTGAAGAACCAATTGCTCATAAAATTGCTCCAAAAAAAAATAAAAATTTGCTTCACAAAATGATACTAGGAAATATGAGGTCATAAAAGGAGGGCTATTGATTTATATATATATATATATATATATATATATATATATATATATATATATATATATATATATATATATATAGCAAGTTTCGAGTCCAAATTAAAAATTCTAATTTCTAAGATCACAAGAGAGAGGATGGGAATTAAGTGGGGAATATATATGAAAGAAAAGGACAAGAACGAAGTGTTGTTCACTGCTGTTTGTTTCTCGGGAAGACATGGAGAAAAGCCGAAAGACAATAAAATAAGAAGAAAAAAGATGGGCAAGAAAATGTGGGGTGTGTGTGCTAGAAAAGACACATAGCCTCCGACAAAGATATGGCATATTAAGGCCAAGAAAAAGCCATTCCTAGCTGTTGTAGCTTCCTTCTTCCTTCCTTGATAGATTATATATTCGTATTGCCCCAACAAAATATGGAGAAAACTATAATCTATAAATTTTCCTCATGGTCTCTCTGGTCAGGACAGTCCTAATTAGCTCGAGTTTTAAGGGTTTGTTTGTTTGTTAGTAACATCAAAATGCGGTTTAAGGGAATGTTTGCCTGCGGCATTGAACTCAATAATAACATTAATTGATTTGATGGCTTTGTCAAGCCAAAGGAATAATTCCAACCATTGGTTTTTGTTGTTTTCTTTAGTGTATCTGACTAGGAATGTTCTTTGGAAATAAAGAAATTGCATTAATGTGTGTGTGTATTTGGGGATTAATTGTTTGTATAGGCTTGAGAGGACAATTATAACCCCAATACCCAGCAAATTTGTTGGGAAGAAATATCTAATTATTCTTGTGTTAAATTTTAATGTGTATAATATGTGGATTAACATTAATTGGTTATTAAATTATAATTAAATTATTAATATATCAGTTATAAAATTAATTCTTAATTACGTAACCAATTGGTGAAATTGTTGTTGGGTATTTACTAAAGAGTGACCCTATGATGGGATGGGTCATTCTAATGTTAACCCGTTGAGAGGTCCCTACTCTCTGCTGGTAGGTTATAAGAATAGCCTCCCCATTAGGCATTCTAAATGCATGTAAACACAAAACCAAAAACCAACCAGAAAGAGAGGAGTAACCCTCTCACCTTCTCTAACATTCTCGATCAACCTGCTCATCTCCCTCTCACCCTCCCGATCTCTTTGTGATGGATTCTGCGAATCTCCAAGGTATGAAATTCTTCTCTTTCCTTTGATTAACATGAATCACATGCTATGATTTGTATCTGTATGATATTTAGAATTATAGGTTTTCCTTCAATTGGTATCAGAGCCAAGGATAGATACATGTTATAGCTGTTCTGAAAATTATATGAACCCTAATTTATGTTTTTCAATCAAGATACAAAATTTGTTAGGGATTTTCATATCATGTTATATCAATATCGTAAAAAAATTTGCTTGCCCAGAATTTTTTTTCTTCAGCAACTTTCGTTTTCATGCCTTGTTCTTCAAAATTCGAAACTATGATTCTGGCCAATGATTTCGAAAATTGTTTAAGGGCTTTTCTTCCCACATGTTATTCGAGTAACATACTCGAAAATCGTTGGATTTCATCAAATAAAACGTGAGAAATCGATGTTTTTCGCTTTCCCTTTGCGTGAAACTGGTTCGATCGCCCCGCGAGTTTTGCTCGCCTCGCGATTCTGGGCATCAGCAACAGTTGGAATTCCAGATTCGCCTCGCGAGATTATTCTCGCATCGCGAACCTGAAAGCCAGCAGAACAGTGAAATTGTCATCCTCTCTGGGTCGCCCCCGACATGCGTTTCTCGCCTCGCGACCCGAAGGCCGACTGTTCTAGGAAAATGAAAGGTCTCGGGTCGCCTCGCGACTACGCTCCGCCTCGCGACCCCGCAGGTTGACTGTTCTAGGAATATGAAAGGTTTCAGGGTCGCCTCGCGAACACTTGATTCGCCTCGCGAGTACCCGCGAGAAGACCAACCGTTGCTGACTTTTCACAAGATTCGCCTCGCGAGATACCTCTCGCCTCGCGAATATTTTATGTGAATTAAGTTGTGTGTTCTATGCTGCATTTGTTATACAATATAATTTTTCTAATGTATAATTGTAGCATGACTATTGATATTTTGTATAGTTATGAACTCACCTATCGTGGGTATAATTATACAAAATTTGTGTTGTTAAACAATTAATTATTCTAATGTGTTATATTTGTATTATATTAATAATAATTATACCCTATCGTGTACTATTATTAATGTAATTCGTTATTATACATCGTACTATTGTCTTAAGCTTATGTCAATTATGGTTTCAAGTACCCTATCGGTATTAGAAATTTTGGTGATGTAAGTTCTGTACATTGTATTATTCTTCTTATTGTATTTCTTATTTATTATGATTCGGGACCCTTAGGCGGAATTATAATGAATAAGAAATTTGTATTATGGGCAAGATTGGCTGAACATATATATATGGAATCATATTGCCTTCAACTCTTAATGATTCCTTATTCTCTGTTTTATATCAGCCTCCTTCCCAAATTCTCACAAAACTCGAATGGGACAAACTATGAGGACCGGAAAGAGTCTCTAGATCTCTACTTAACTATTGCCTGACTTGGATCCGCCTTAAGGGAAGACAAGCCAGCAGCTCTCACTGATGAATCTACTGCACAGAAGATTGCTTATGAGAAATGGGAACACTCTAATAGAGTGTGCCTGAAAGTGATGAAGTATACTATGGAGAAATCCATCAGGCAGAGTATCACAGAGACCAATAATGCTAAAGAATATCAGAAAGCTGTTGGGGAGAAATTTATGACTTTTGAGAAGGCTCAGAAAAGTCAGTATCTTTCCTTGTTTGACAAAACTAAATATGATGGGGTCAGTGGTGTGCGTGAGCATATCATGAAGCTGATGCACTATTACAACAAACTGAGATCTCTTAAAGTGGAAATTGGCGAAAGTACTTTAATCTACCGGGTTCTTGAATCTCTTCCTTCACAATTCGATGTAATGAAGACCTCTTACAATACACAGGAGGCTGAATGGACAGTGGATGAGATGATTGCCATTGTTACACAAGAAGAAGAGTCCATTAAAAAGGGTAAATCTCCAAAGTGCTCATTTTGCTGCATCCGATCCAAATCAAACTTCTAAGTCGAGTTCAAGATTTGTGAAGAAAGATCAAAAGGGAAAGAAGAAAAATGCAAAGCAAAGATCTCGCAGCTAAGAAAAGTTTCTTCAAGGGTAACTCGCAAATATTGTAAGAAGTATGACCACAAGGTAGATGATTGCTATTTCTTGAAAAAGAAACAAGAGAAGCAAGGTATATTCCTGGCTTTAACATGCTTTGAATCCAATGTCATTGATGTTCCTCCACATACTTGGTGGTTAGATTCAGGTGCAACCATTCATGTTGTGAATTCCGTGCAGGGGTTCACAAGCCTGAGGAAACCAAGTGATACTGAGTCCAAGATTATTATGGGAGATGGAGCTGGAGTTTCGTTATTGACATTGGAATTGTTTCTTTACTTTTGCCTTCGGACATAATTTGCTTTTAAGAGATGTTGTGTATGCACCTTCTATGAGAAGGAACTTGATTTGCTTTCTGCTTTGGATAAATGTGGTTACACCTTTAAGTTTGGTAGTGGGAAATTGATTGTTTATTCAGATTCTATTTCCGTTGGTTCAGGAGTTTTACGTGATGGCCTTTATATGTTAGATCTACATGACATGTCATCACACCCCCGCCGTTGGAAACAAACGCAGAGGATTAATGAACATTCTTCTATGTTATGGCATCGACGTTTGGGGCATATTTCTAGGCCCCGTATTGAGAGGCTAGTCAAGGAAGGTATTCTCCATGATCTAGACTTCTCCGATTCTCGATACATGTGTTGATTGCATCAAGGGCAAATTCTATCGCCAAGGTTAGGAATAAAGCAAAAATAGGTGTGACGATGTGCTACAGTTGATTCACACCGACATGTGTGGACCTATTACAACCAATGCCATGGGTGGATATGGGTGTTTGATTACCTTTATATATGATTTCTTGAGATATGGATGGATAGATCTTCTTCAAGAAAAGTCTAGTTCTCTAGATGCTTTCAAATCCTTTAAGGTCATTGTTGAGTTGAAAACAGGTACTAAAATAAAATGTGTAAGATCTGACAGAGGTTGAGAATTCTATGGTAGATATAAAGAGAAGGTTAGAAACCCATGACCTTTTGCCAGATTTCTTGAGTAATGCGGTATTGAAGCTCAATACACTATGCCTGGTACTCCTGAGCAAAATGGAGTTGCAGAGAGGCGTAACCGCACACTTATGGAGATGGTAAGATGTATGTTGAGCCATTCATCATTGCCGGACTTTCTTTGGGGAGATGCCTTAAAAACTCGCTGTCTATATTCTAAATCAAGTACCCAAAGAAGTCTGTACCAAAAACTCCATATGAGCTCATGAGTGGAAAGAAGCCGAGTTTGAAACATTTTCATGTATGGGGTTGTAAGGCAGAAGTTAGACCTTATAATCCTCAGTCTAAGAAGCTTGATCTTAAGACTGTTAGTGGCTTCTTTATTGGCTATTGTGTGGGTTCCAGAGGTAGCAGATTCTATTGTCCATCTCATTCTATGCGAGTCGTCGAATCTGATCGAGCGGTTTTCTTTGAGGATGACTTGGATAGTGGGAGTGATATACCACGACCAGTTACTCTTAAAGAAGATCGCACCATTGTTCCTATACCAGCTGTTCCTTTTCCTACAAAAGTTTTGATTCCAGCTGATGGTGTTGATCAGAATCTTCAACATGAAGATGGTGTGGTAGCACCGCTTGTAGATGAACAAGAACATGATCTTATTGTTGATGAAATTCCACTGAGACGATCTCAAAGAGTGCGCAGACCTTCCATACCAGATGATTATGTTGTATATCTTCAGGAACATGAGTTTGACCTCAATGATGATGATGATCCTATTACCTTTAAGGAGGCAATTTCTAGCTCTCATGCTTCTGATTGGCTGAATGCTATGCATGATGAGTTGTCTTCTATGTCTCATAATGGTGTTTGGAGTCTAGAGGAATTACCAATTGGTTGTAAACCTGTTGGATGCAAATGGGTTTTCAAAACCAAACGTACTCCAGATGGTAAAGTTGAAAGGTACAAAGCCAGACTAGTAGCTAAAGGCTATAACCAAAGAGAAGGCATTGACTATAAGGAGACTTTCTCACCAGTCTCTACAAAAGATTCATTTCGAGTTGTCATGGCCTTGGTAGCTCATTTTGATCTAGAACTTCACCAGATGGATGTGAAGACGGCCTTTTCGAATGGAGACCTCCATCAAGATGTTTACATGGTTCACTCAAGGTTTTATCAAACAGTGCAAAGAGCACTTGGTTTGCAAGCTGAATAAGTCTATTTATGGATCAAACAGCCTCCAGACAATGGTATTTGAAGTTTGATCAGGTTGTCACTTCTCTTGGCTTCAAAGAAAATGCCTCGGATCAGGTGCGTTTACTTGAAGACTTGTGAGGGTGAATTCATCATTCTCGTTCTATATGTTGATGATATACTTCTGCTAGCAGTTGTGTTAAAAATCCCGACTGAGACAAAACTCATGTTGAGTAGCCACTTTGATATGAAAGACCTTGGTGATGCTTCTGTTGTTTTAGGCATCCAGATTTATCGTGATAGGTCACGTGGTGTTCTTGGATTGTCTCAAAAAGGATATATTGAAAAGGTCCTCAAAAGGTTTAATATGCATTCTTGCTCCCCATGTGCTGCATCTGTTCAAAAGGGTGAAGAAAAATTCTCTAAATCTCAATGTCCTCAAAATGATGTAGAAATAAATGAAATGAAAAAGGTCCCATATGCTTCCGCTGTTGGCAGTTTAATGTATGCTCAAGTTTGTACTCGTCCCGACATTGCTTTTTGCTGTGAAATGCTTTAGGGAGATACTTGAGCAACCCAGGTTTGGGTCATTGGAAAGCCGTAAAAAGGTCATGAGATATTTGCAGGGAACCAAAGATTATATGTTGACCTATAAGAAGTCCGATCAACTTCAGTGTCACGGTTATTCTCGATTCCGATTTCGCAGTTGCCCCGACGACCGAAAAATCTACTTCGGCTTTATCTTTATGATGGCAGGAGGAGCTATTTCTTGAAAAGCGCCAAACAGACGCTACACCTACTTCTACCATGGAAGCAGAGTATGTTGCTTGCTATGAGGCTACTTGTCAAGCCATGTGGCTGAAAAATTTGATTTCTCGGCTTTCATATTGTTGAAAGCATATCTAGGCCACTTGTGATATATTGTGACAATACTACTGCGTGTGAACTTCTCTCATAACAATAGAAGCTCTTCTCGCACTAAGCATTTTGATGTGAAATATTTGTTCGTTAGAGAGAAGATTCAGGAGTTTCGACACTGTATTGAGCATATTGATACAGAAACATGCTTGTCGATCCACTAACCAAAGGCTTAATCCATGGAATATTCCGAATCATGTAATTCATATGGGCTTAGTTAAGTCTTTTGATGTATTGGATTAGTGGGAGTCTGAAACCATTATTTGCCCATTATCGGTTTTTTTTTTATGAGATATGTAAATTGACGTCATTCTTGGTTTCATATCTCTTATTGCATTTTAAGATGCTTGGACCATTTTTTTGAATTGCATATTTCTCTTTATTAATTATATGCAATTTTCTATTCATCAATCTTTATGTGAAATATGAGTCTTTAGCATGTATGATTTACTTCCCTATCGGATACTATTTCTGCATTGTTAAAGCTTGTATTTCTTATACTGCTGGTTAACGTGTGCTTTGATCGTAACTGGTATTTCTCTTTAATAATTGATTAATGCTATCCAAGTGGGAGAATGTTAAATTTTAATGTGTATAATATGTGGATTAGCATTAATTGGTTATTAAATTATAATTAAATTATTAATATATCAGTTATAAAATTAATTCTTAATTACGTAACCAATTGGTGAAATTGTTGTTGGGTATTTACTAAAGAGTGACCCTATGATGGGATGGGTCATTCTAATGTTAACCCGTTGAGAGGTCCCTACTCTCTGCTGGTAGGTTATAAGAATAGCCTCCCCATTAGGCATTCTAATGCATTGAAACACAAAACCAAAACCAACCAGAAGAGAGGAGTAACCCTCTCACCTTCTCTAACATTCTCGATCAACTGCTCATCTCCCTCTCACCCTCCGACTGCTGTGATGGATTCTGCGAATCTCCAAGGTATGAAATTCTTCTTTTCCTTTGATTAACATGAATCACATGCTATGATTTGTATCTGTATGGTATTTAGAATTATAGGTTTTCCTTCATCTTGATGGTCTGGATTTTCGATTTCATGATGTACAAACAAAATTTAAAAAATTAAATATATTATTCCCTAGATTTGATATGTACTATATAAAATTAGGGTTGGAGTATATATGATACTCCTATTAATTTATTTGATTTATAAAAATTTAAAAAATAGATACATAAAGAAACTCCAATTCCAAGTTAATTATGTGCTTTTGTTACTTAAAGTCCGTCACTACTCACTAGCAAGCCAATCAAATACCTAATAAATAATGTTTTGATGGGTTTTACTGTGAGTCTTCCTAATCATTATCTCCATATATAATTTTTTTATTATTGAAAATCACAAGTTTTTAAATTTAGATATGTTGAATATATCATTTCCAATGAAAGGTTTCTATATATTTTGGTGTTGTTGAGGTACCAGGAATCAAACCTGGCCACTAGTGGTGAAAGGCAATAGCAAACACCACCAATCTAGCAGGCTCAACTGGTAAGGTTTCTAGATATTTGATTTCTTAACTAATATACTTACGACATTGATTAATTAACATTTACATTTTACTTCAGGTAATTAGGGATGAGATTCTAAATGGGGTACTCAAAGGAACGTCTAAAATGTAACCAAAAAAAAGTCTAAAAGCTTTGGCTAATACTCCTATCTTGGAAATCGGTAATCATTTTCTTGAAGAAACTATCGAAGAATGTTTGGATGAGATGATACGGATCTCTTCCAACTTAATCAGAGGTGTTGAGTTCGAATCCTGATCATGAGAATGCAACAATGTTAAAATATCGGAGGATATCCTTAAAAAATCTTGACGATGCGTGTCCCTTTATCCCCTTTTGTGCTCTTGTAAACTTTAGTTGTTTGGTTGTTCCTCATCCGACTTTTTTTTTCGATAAATAGGAAATTTCATTAAAAAAGTCTCATAATTGGCAGATCCCCCTTCCAAATGGTTGGAAGGTATCCATCCTCAAAGTGGACAAAATAAAAAAAAAATCTTTGAAGAAACTGATTGGCAAAGATAAAATTCATGCCATATATTTTGACCTTTCTTTGTTTCTTTTTGGTACTCTCCTTTCTAAGTTATTTTTTTATTATTTGAAAAATGATTAAATATTATTTATATTTTCAAGGTATTAAATATATTTATTCTTTTATCTATTTCTTTCTTTATCTAGTAATTAAAATTAGACTGTTTGAAGGATTTTAGGAAACTTATTTCCAGTTTCATCAATTGTATAAAGTTACTCTATTATATATCCTTTTTGTCAGTGGTTAAACTGTCTCCTGTTTCAGTTTCATAATATACATTTAAAGACTAAAAACACTTTATGATTAGAGCAAAATAAATGTTAAAGAGAAAATTAGTAAAAAAGTATAGCAGTATAAAGTATCTAGTTTTTTTTTTACTCAAGTATAAAAGTATCTAGTGAATTCACCAGGGAAAAAAAACGTATCTACTATCTAGGTGTATGAAAAAATTGTACATGTAAATTTTAGTTAATTATAGAGATTGATCTGCCTAACTAGTTGATGCAAGAAATCGCGGCGTAATTACTTGATCGGTTTGATTAAAAAGTTTGATTTTTTGTTGAAAAAAGTTTGGTTTTCTCCTTTCAATTAAGCTAAAATTAATTAGGCTTAATTGCAGTTTTGGTCCCTCTACTATTGCCTACGTACGATTTGAATCCTTAAAGCTTTTTTTTTTTATGCACATTTGTTCCCCTATTTTTTCAATATTGCAAATTTGGTCCCTCTATCCATTATCTGTTGATTTTTTCAATGATCAACATAGATGAATAACTCCTCTAAGCATAGAAGTTTTGGTTGAGATTCTCCCTACTCTACCTCTTCGATTCAACATAATCCAATGGTTCATCTCTGTTATTTACTGATTGTGTCCCTCCTTTACTCGAACATTTTATGGTTTTCATCACATGATCATTTACCACAAAAGTTCAACAAGAGGTTTTATGTGCCTAGAACAGTGGTTTCTCTCTATTAATCATTTAAAAATTGACGAATTTTGAACGGAAGGATCGAATTCACAACATTAAAAAAAAAGGGGGACCAAATATGTACAAAAAAACTTTAGGGACCAAAATCGCACATGACTCAACAGAGGGGACCAAAGTAATTAAAAGCCAAAGTAAAATTTAATAAAAATCTAAATATGTGTGGTGTGACACCCTAACTTGGGTCATCACATGGTTACCTGTTAACTTATTGCGGAAAATAAAACTTTAATTCGCTTAGTTGCTTTCGGAAAAATAATATTTTCTTAAGTTGTTATTATCTCTCAAAAAGGTGATAATTTTTTTTCCTTTTCCTTTCTTTTTCGACCAACCCAACAACAACGTAAACATCATTAAATATGGATATATAAATATAACACACTTATATACCGCATCATAATGGTTTATACAGCCGACCTTAATAAGTATAGGTCATTCAAACAAAACATAAGCTAATTAAAACCCTAAGCTGGTCGTAACTAACAAACACTATGAAAGTAGTAAATAGCATCAACATGCTCTGAACTAAATAGCCTTCATCTTCTTGTAGAAGTCATATCCCTTGAGTGGTTCCCCTGAACTCCACAATATACAATACAACAAAGTAAACCCAAGACAATAATGCAAGGGTGAGAAACCAATATATGGATTTAACTCGATAACTACATGCGCGACTCAAAGGAAAACATATAAACATATATATTTTCATACAACATCAGTTCTTAAATAAACAAATAGTCATCATTGAGTTTCATACTCGATCATCGTCATTGAAAATCATGCATGTACGCTTCAATAATCGTTGTCTAACTTTTACCTAATCTCCGGAGATCACAACACCGCATAAACGAGCCGATCAAGCTCGATAGCCAGTATATTAGGCACTGTGGTATAGAATACTTTATTCATCAAAGCACCATACATACTTCGTGAGCACGGAATATCTTATTTACCAAGACACCGTACATAACTTCGTAGCATGGAATACCTTATTCACCAAGGCACCATACATAACTTCGTAACATGTAATACCTTACTCACCAAGGCACCATATATACATAAAACGTGGGCACGCCTGGCCAATGAATGCATGTAAAACATTTATTCTCGTTGTTTTCTTCGTGTATAATCTTTCCTTTGCCAAAGCTTGTTAAGTCTCTAAAACGTCCCGATGTGCATTTCCCTAAGTTTTGATGAGAACTAAACATTGGTTAATGATTTAATTAACATTCATATTAGTTGCTAACCTATCTATCTAGTATGCAGATTAAAATTGTAAGAATCATCTCGTCCACTAAAGTGACAAGTGCTCGTCCACTAAGGTGATAGAAGAGCTCATCTACTAGGTTATGTTCAACCAGTTAAAGGAGTATCGGTCCAATGACGTGACATATGGAGCTCGCCTACTAGGTTACATTCAACCAGCTTAAAGGAGTATTCGCCCAATGACGTGGTATATGGAGCTCGTCTACTAGGTTACGCTCAACCCAGCTTAAAGGAGTATCCGTCCAATGACGTGGCATATGGAGCTCGTCTCTTCCCCGATGAGTGTGATTTCACCTCATATTTCAGTGACATTTTGCATGCATTTTCATATAGTTTAGGCATATTTAATTTGATTTTTGTTAGTTTTTACCTTGGAACGGGTAAGTCGGTTTTGTGGTGTTTATGTGCAGGAATTGAGGATTAAAATGCTCAAGATTAACCATGATGGAGCTTGCATGAAGACGGAGCTTGAGAAGCAAGAAAATGAGACAAACAGAGGCGATCACGGCCTAGCCGTGAGCAGCCCATCACTACCATAATCGAGTAGAGCTGAAAAATAAAATGGAAAAGTCGAGCCGGTCACGGCCAGGCCGTGATATCCATCACGGGTGTGACATGTCAACTGAACCAGACCCTCACAGCAGAATCGATCACGGCTAGGCCGTGATGGTGGTCACGATCGTGATGCAGACCAAACAAAGAAAGCAACCTCCAAGACAGAATCCGCCACTACCGGCCGTGGATAGCCATCACGGCCGTGACGTGCAATACATGGATCTTTAGAAACTGATTTAATATGATTTTTGTATTGGCTTGGGATGCAAGTTACCCTACCTTATAAATATGACCTAGAGGCTCGAAATTAGGATCACTTTTTGGGCTGCTACCTTAGGCAAAATTAGGATTTCTCTTCTTCTTCGTCTTGTTCTTCTTCTTCTTCTTCTTCTCTTCTCTTAGGTTTTCTTTCATGTTCTTGTTAATCAAGCTTGCTATGAACATGACAATGCTTGAGTAGTAGTCTTGTTTCTAGGGATTGGGGCTATGCCCAAGATTTGTTTATGGTGAGAAATTGACGTTTGGTCTCTTGTTAATTTCGATTTTGCTTTCGATTTGATTTCTATTGCGTTAATTACTCGTAAATTCGGTGGCCACTTATTTGCTTGTCGTAGATACTTTAAGGAGGAACCTAGCGGTGAACTTAGGTATCGGATCTATAGGAATCAAACTTAGGACTTAAATCACGAGAGTTAGAAGCGTTCCTTCGAGGGTTCACGAATTGTCACAAAACTTAAAGGGTTCAATTTAAATTCAATTTCCACGAGTACGGGTTGGTTTAATTGGGCACGGCTTTTGTAACTCGGAGAGGGAGCATTAACTTATTAAGGATAAATTTCGCCTTCAAAGCAAGTTTGATAATTAACAAAGGGTAGTCAATTTGGTTACATGAACAATCTTGTTGGTAACCCAATTCCTAGGAATCTCTTTTGATTTGAAAACCCCTAATTGATTTACCTTCCTATTTTAATTGATTACGTTCTTAAATATCTCGATTATCTAGTTAATTCTTATTACAAAAATCAAATCTTTTCCAAATCCTTTTTATATAGTCCAGTTTAATTGATTTAATAATTAATTGTTATTTGAGATCACAGGTCTGTGGATCGATCTTTTTATTACTTGACGATTTAATCCGGTACACTTGTCTGAGTCCCATCAAGTTTTTGGCGCCGTTGTTTGGGATCGTGCTTCCTTGAATTTCAATTCAATTTTTAAATTGATTTTTCTAGGCATTTTATTTATTTATTTATTTATTTAATTTTTATTCTTTTTTTTCTAATGTATCTACCTCTCTCTTTGCAAGAATTTTTCTCTCTTATGTGAAGATCCCAAAGTCTTGGAAATCTTGTTGAAGTTGACCCCGAGATCGAAAGGACCTTTCGTAAACGTGGGAGACTACAAAGACAAGGAGAGAAAGAGGGGTTGATTCCCATTCCACTCATGGTGAATCTACAGGATACCAAACCACCGAAGGACTACGCAACCCCAAATACTAGGGTTTGCGAATCGGGATTAAGGGCCGTAAATCGAGGCGAGAACTAAACTATACCGCCTATGCTAATTGGCAAGATTAGGCAACATCAATTTGGAGGATTACCCTGAGACTGGACGATCATGTGGAGACATTCTTAGAGTTCACCGATGCAATAAGAATTCATGGTGCCCGATTGATGCTATTCGCTTGAGATTATTCCCCTCTCTTCGATGGAAAGGCAAAAGCTTTGTTGAGCAAGTGCCCGCTAATACCCCCGTCAACTTAGGACCAATGGAGCAGGCATTCTTGGAGAAATTCTCTCCTCCATCCAAGATTGCTTACCTATGAGCTCGGATCACCGGCTTCTTCCAAAAGGACTGGAGAATGCTTATCCGAAGCTTGGGATCGTTACAAAAGGATTGCTCGAGTCTTGCCCACATCATGGGATCAAGAGGTGGTTGTTAGGGCATACCTTCTACAACGGATGGGATTATTCTTCGAAGGTGTCACTTGACGCCGCATTATGAGGAGCCTTTATGAATAGACCTCTGACTGAAACATTCAATATCATTGAAAACGTGGCCACCAACTATCATCAATGGGGTTCGAAAGAGGTAATAACCCCAAAAAGACTTCGGGGTAAGTTTGAAATGAATAGCACTGATCTAATTATGTCTCAAATTGACTCATTGAATAAACGCTTTGATAAGCTTGAAAAGGCTAATGTGAGTTCAATAAGTGCTACTAATGTTGTTTGTGAGATTTGTGGAATGCAAGGACATGACATAATGGAGTGCCCACATGATATTGCTCCTGATCCGTGGCCGGGGAACAAGTGAACTCTTGTCACAATTTCTATGACACGAACCCGAAGTCGCCAAACTATGTTCCCCCAAATTCTTACAACAAAGGAAGGAAGAATAGCCCTTATCTCTCCTATGGGAACTACAACAACACGTTGAACCACGACTTCCGGGATGGCCAAGGTAATAGAAAACCCGCACCGGATATCCTCAGTACAAAGTCTAAACTCTGAGTCTCTTTTGGAAAATTTTGTGGAAACTCAAACCAAGCAAAATGAAGAGTTTAGGCAACAAGGTAGGGCAGCCAATGAGGCAAAAAAAGAGATATCATCTAAGGTAGATAACTTAGCCATCCATAATAAGATGTTAGAAACTCATATTGCCCAACAAGCTAGTACATATTCTAGAACTAAGGGTACGCTCCCAGACAACCCAGTTAATCCCAACGAGCACCGTAATGCTATATACTTAAGGGATGATAAGCCTGGGGTAACTGAAAAGGATGTGGAATGTGAGGAGGACATGAGGAACATGAAGAGATAGATCCAAAGTATGTCCCTCCACCACCTTACTAACCCCCAATACCTTTCCCACAAAGGTTGGCCAAGAAAATGCAAGTAGAAAAAGAAACCTAAGAGCTTAATCGAGGAGCGTGGATGTCGTGATAAAACTAATATGCCTCCTAAACTAAAAGATCCAGGAGGTTTCTCTATTGCTTGCTCAATTGGAAAATTAAAAATAGACCAAGCCTTACGTGACTTAGGGCTAGTGCGAGTTTGATGCTGCCTACTATCTTTAGAGAGGTTAGGAACCAAGGAATTGAATCCATCCAAGTCTTCTTTACTATTTGCGGATGGATCAACTAAAACTCCTCTAGGCATACTAGAGAACGTTCCCATAAAGGTAGGGAAATTTTTCATTCCCGCCGATTTCTCGGTGTTGGACATGAACGGGAATTCTAAATTCCCTATCATTCTTGAAGGCCATTCTTGGTCACACTGGAGCGATAATAGATGTAAAAATGGTAAGCTCTCCTTGAATGTAGAGGAAGGTAGGGTGGATTTTGATTTGACTAACTCATATAACAACCTTCCTTTCGAGAGTCATGTGTGCAGGGATTGAGATAATGCTTCCAAAGATGAAGGAAGAGCTTAACATGGAAGCAACTCCCAAACTTTGCATGACAAATGATGCACCAAATAAAGATGAACCAGGAGTTGCTCAACATGTGGAGTTAAAACTTCCCCGGAAGGTGAGACACCCCGCTATGCCTCTTGTTTTATTTGGAAATAAACTTGATTATTATGTTCTTATTCTTAAACTTAACATGAAAAATACGGATGAATTAAAACTTAAATTATTAAGTAAACATATTCACGAGAATAAGAATAAGAAAACATGACCATATTAAGCATATATAAGTGAAATCGTAGTTAAACAAAACACCGTTTTAGAGCATCCCGACAATAGGAGCCCTAACAGGTGTACAAGTTATACAAACGTAACGCGGAAAAGATAAAGCGCCGTGGACACGACGCGACTGCCATAACTAGGACTAGACCCTACTCATCACGGGTCACAGCTCGTCCTCCGCATCCGGCCGTAAGGAGTTCCGCCCAGCTCCTCCTCGCTCGGCTCATCAACAGATCTTCGGACACGAGCCATAAAAAGATAGAACAAAGCGGAGAAAAGACAGGGATAAGAAACATGCTATCATCAAAAGCAGTAAAAGATTCATAGGAAATGATACACCAATTGCCATAGACAATCAACACACATTTCTAACAAGTCATCCTCAAATTGATATATATCCTCCTCTACCCTTTGTCATGATGCAATGCAATGCAGTATGAATGTTTGGCCACAGCCACGATCCAAATTTCCATCTTAAGTAAATCGGACTATATTTCAAGTAAACCCGCACTATGTTTCAAGCCAACCGGACTATGTTTCAAGTCAACGACTATGTTTCAAGTCGATCATATGAAAATATCACTGCACCATGTTTCAAGTCACCCCCAGTGCCGGAATCCCTCATCACTATTTCATGAATAAAACCCAACAATAATCACATCTCAGTTAGGCACTTCTAAACTCGGATATCATGAACCCCGCACACATTCCTCTAATTATCATGTATTAATACACATCAAAATCTCTAACCATATATCAAAACATTGTGGAACAAAGCAGTTCAATTATCATCAAGCTATAATACATTCTCATATAAACATATCAATCATCATACAATATCACAAGAATATCAAGATCAATAAATTCATACATTCTCAATATCATATAAACAATCCAACACCGATAAACCCACAACCCCCGAATCAACATTGGTTTTACGTAAAAACAATTCCAACATGATTTTTGTCTTGTCGATTATTCGATTTTCTAGGAGGGTTTGAGTCGCCTACACAATTAATATGTAATCTACTACTTATCGCTCCGACGTTCAGATGGATTCTTTCCCACCCGAGTTCTCCCGAACTTCGAACTCGAAGCTCCCGCTGCCACACCACAAGTTACCAACACCACCTTCAACCAAGCAACATAATTAAAAAATAAATCAAACAAATTCATCTATGCCCTCATTATGCTAGGTTCGGCCATTTAATTCAAACGAGAGCTAGGATCGCTTTCTCAACCTAAGATTTTGGATACTTATCACTTAGACTCTAGGCAACTTAAATAAATTGGCATAAGTTGAAAATATGGAATAAAAATCATCCAACCACTTAGGGTAGGTTTCTACCTTGTATAACCAAACGGGCTAGGATTTTCAAATCGACACAACCTCTTAGATCAATGATCTTAGAGTATTAAGGAGTATGAATCAAGTATTAGTTTTCACAAAGCAAATCAAAAACATTTTATTTCCTTTAATATAAGTTTCGCCAACATAATTGAATTGGCTAGAAATTTCAAACTTTCCAATCTCTTTAGCTTAGCATCCACACATAGTAAGGAGTTTAAAATAAACCAATGATCATTTGGGAAAATGAAAAACAAGGCATCCTAGGTCCATAAACCATAGGTTTCGCCATCATAGGATTTTTAAGCTTAGAAATCTTTAAATCATCCAATCTTAGACATAGCATCCTTGGATATTAAGGAGCTCAATCTATAATCATTTTGGAAGTTATAAACAACCCTAAACGCTCCAATCTTTTTTAGATATAGCATCCTTTCACATAAGGAGATTTAATCCATAATCATCTTGGAAAATAAAACAACACATCCCTAGGTCAAACAAATGAGTTTCAACCATCATAGGAAACTCAATGAAAAAGATTTAAACTTTTCAAATCACTTAAACCCAGCATCCTTTAGTATAAAGGAGCCCTTGGTCATGATCAATCTTGAACAGAACTCAAATATAAGTTCATAAAAGCAAAGTTGGAATAATCCAACCAAAACCATAGGCATGGTTTCCTGTATGGATAAAGGGGTTCGAAATTTTTGTTTTCACAGTCTTTTAGTATGTTGTAATAGGAGTAAAAACAAGAACATAGGAAGTGGTTTCAACTCAAACTGAGGTTTCTACCATTTTAAGAGTTTTAGAAGTTCGAGAGCTCAAAGAAACACAAAGCATAAACTATGAAATGAATGCAAGAACTTGAAAAGAAAACTAAATAGGATCTACCCTCAAGAAGATGAACAACTTTGATGGAAGGAATCAAGTTAAAAAGAGAAGTAAAACCAAAGCTTTAAAGGTTTGAAACTTTTGGGAAAGGATGAAGATGAGAAGAAGCATAGTGTCAGTGAAGTGATGAAATGGGCATATATAGATGGAGTGGGAAAGGGGGCACGGTTTTGGAGAGAAAAGGAGAGGAAAAATGAGAGAAAATGAAGTGGATTGTTGAGGAAGATTGGAGGTATGGGAGGTATGGTGGTAAGGTAGCGGTGTCAGAAGGTGGAGGTAAGGTAGGAGAGAGAAAAGAGTTGAAAAAGTAAAATTTTCTGTGTGAGTTGATGGTGGTTACTATTTGCCATCACATCATGTCTCTAGTCTTCGTTTCTTTGTGCTCTGCCTCCACTGCGTAACAGATGACTTCCCGATCGTATTTCCAATGATTTTGCTCAGTAATACTTAGAATTTGGGTCCCTTACTAGATTTTGTGAAATCTCCATACCCACACAAAACATCCTAAAAACACTAACTGTCTTGTTTACATGTTAAAATTATGTTTCCACAAAGAAATTACACTGGTAGAGAAAACGCAATCGACTTCCATCCGAATTTTCAATGAAAATTTTACCGTGAGTCATTATCGTATGTAGATCAAGAATATGATTTTTATTTTATTAAAAACATTTCCTAAACTTCATATTAAAATATAATTACTTATATTTTAATTTATTAACCGCATACCGAAAATCAAGTTGTTACATTACTAATTTCTTAAAAAAGAAAATTCCGTCTCTAATTTACGTAATTTTAAAAGACGTGGGATATCGTTGTTGCATATCCGCCTGCGTTCCCAAGTCGCATCTCCAAAGAGCTTCATCCCATAAGATTTTAACCAAAGGAATCTGCCACCGCGGTTCCTTGATCCGTCTATCCTGATCCTTACAGTAATACCTCATGCCCCAGGTTCTCTCGCAATTGTATACACTCGTGACCAATCACGAGACGGATTAGGTGGCACTTTCTCAATCGAGAAACATGAAAGACGCCCTTAACGTTGGAAAGATTAGGTGGCAAGGCAATTTGGTAAGTTACTGGCCCACTTCGAAGAATCTGAAAGGTCCAATGAAACGAGGAGTAAGTTTTCGGGATTTCATACACTGCACACCAGTTTTTCGAGTAACTCGCAAGAATACGTGATCACCTTCCTGGAACTAATGGTCTCTCCTTCTGTACTGTAGCTCCCTGCCATCTTGTGCTTCCTTCATCTTTTCCTTATCTTCCTGACTTGTTCCGTAGTCTGTTGTACCACATCCGACCCAAAACTTGGTTTTCACCGTCTCATACCAACATAATGGGGTCCTACACTCTCTGCCACAACGCCTCAATGGTGCCATTCCAATACTTCTGTGAAACCATAGTTATAAGTAAATTCAATCCATGGTAAAACGTATCCCAACTGCCAAGTGTGTTCTAACACACAAGCCTCAATAGGTCCTCCAAGATTGAATTGTCCTCTCTGATTGCCCATCGTTTCGGGGACGACAGGATAACTCACTCAACTTCGATCCGAAAGCATTTTGCAATTGTCCCAGAATTAGAGGTGAATCTAGGATCTCGATCTGAGACAATACTTGATGGCACACCATGCAACCTAACCACTTCATCAATGTAAATTCAGTTAACTTCTCTAATTTATCACCTTCTCTAATAGGCAAGAAGTGAGCACACTCCCTGTCAATCTATCAATGACAACCCAAATTGCATCACAGTTCTTAGGAGCCCGTGGTAATCCGACCACAAAATCCATAGCCATATATCCCATTTCCATTCGCGATATCTAGAGATTGCAATAACCCGCTGGTTTTTGAGATGTTCGATCTTCGCCTTCCCGACACACCAGGCAAGATAAGACATACTCCGCTACTTCTTTCTTCATCCTCTTCCACCAAACATTTTCTGAAATCCTGATACATCTTTCAGATATCCGTGACGGAAACTCAACCTACTTTATGTGCCTCCTCTAAATCATCTTCCTAAGCTCGTGATCCTCCCTGCACATATTCTATCTCTAAACCTTAATGCACCATCTGCCCTCTAGTGAACTCGTAAACTTTTTCCTGTCTATTCCTTTACTTATCTCCCCAAGGACAAATCAACTCGTTTATCCTTGAGATCCTCGCATGAAATCACTACTAATAAGGATCCACCCAAAACAAACTTTATTTTCTCTTAACTCCATTCCTATGTTCGTGTCTCAAATTGTTCTAACAACTCCAACTCCCCAACCATCATCAAGGATACATGCAAGGACTTCCTACTAAAGCATCCGTTACCACATGACCTTCCCGTAGATGGTACAAAGAACTCAAAATCATAATCTTGATGAACCCATCCACCGCCGCTGCCCATGTTCAATTCTTTCCATCAAAAAAGATACTTTTAGGCTCTTGTGGTCACCGAAAACATTAAACCTTGCTCCATACAAAAAGTGTCGCCAAACCCTTCAATGCGAACACTATTAGCCGCTTAACTCCAAGTCATGAGCCTGACAGTTCCTCTCATGAATTCGTGAATCGCTAGAAGCATAAGCCACCGCTTCTTCCTCTTGCATCAACACAACCCCAACCTTGGCATGACGATCACGCAGAGCACGCCAAACCGTCCTGGGGTCTGAAGATCAACACTGTGATGTAGTCAATCTTTCCTTCGGCCTTTGGAAACTCGTCACACTTGTCCGTCCACATAAAAAGTCGTATCCTTTTCTCAATCGCTATAGATGGGCTGCAACCCAGAGAATCCTCTAGAACCTCCGATAATATCCAAAGAAGTCCTAAGAAACCCCGCATTTCACCACCACTTGGGTCGCTCCACATTTAAGAACCGCCTAAACCTTAGCCGGATTCACACTATTCCTTCTTTGTTAATTACATGCCCTGAAATTGTACTTCTTCCACCTAAAAACTCACACTTGGAAAAGTTTGGCATAAAGTCGCTCATCTTTCAAACTCAAGAGCACAATCTCAAATGCTCCTCACGCTCTTCCCCGCACATGAGAGTAGATAAGAATATCAAGTCGATGAACACAACGACAAACTTATCGAAGAACTAGATCTGAAAATTTGGTTCATATAATCCATGAACACGGCTGGCGCATTAGTTACACCCAAAGGCATAACTAAATACTCATAGTTCTTGCATTCGTCCTAAAAGCCGCCTGGGTATATCTTCCTTCTACTCTAACTGTGATTCCTTGACCAAATCGATCTTAGAGAATATTGACTCTCCCTTCAA